>PVJA010005332.1:40000-79770 GCA_004027025.1 Myocastor coypus | reverse complement strand
AAAACTCAAATATTTCATCATATTCTGATATAAATCAAGTGTCAGAAACTGGCCCGTCTGCCGTGCCTAATGTTTTTGTGCATGTGGTTACACAAAAATCCCAGCTGAAGTTCCTAAGCTTTCTAAAAATATAGGTTCTTATTATCAGTCAAGATAGTGATTTACTTAATCTTTGCTCTAGTTTATAAACCTCTGAATGGTGTAATCTACATAATGCTTAGTGTAGCATTCGAAATGCCCTCACCCTCGCACTGTATTGGCAGAATACAGTCTAGGGGACTTTTTTTTTTAAAACATGGCTCAGGAGAGATTTAGAGATTTATCTAACTGCCTTTATCCAAACAAATCTCTTAGTGACCTTGCTGGGATTTTGATCTCAATCAAGAGGAGGATGTATAGCTTGATAGGGCCTGAGAGGGATACAGGAGAAGACATCAATTTCCCCTCCCTGGAAAGAGAGAGGCGGTCAGTAGAACGTGTGGCGGTGTGTAAGCGCTTTGGCGTTCATTCCGTGGACTTCCTTGCTGGTGGGATATTCTGACTTATCGTTGGTGAGGAAGGTACAGTACTGATGGAAGACTTTTCGTTTTCATTACCTCTGACAATTTGGACTCACCAAAAGCTTCTGGGATCGGTTTGGGGCAAATGGATCTGAAGGACTTTAGGTTCTCAGTTTAAATACCATTCCCTCTTCCAGGTCAAATTATGCAATTAGGCACCACCCCAGCTCAGGCAGGGGGGAGTACACATATTTCTTTAAGAATTAAAACGACTGGGGCCCCAGCGGGATGGCTCAGTGGTCTACAGCGCCTACTTAGGAAAGCTAAGGCAGCTTCAGGGACCACGGTTCAATCCCTGGCACCACATGCTGTGCCAGCCCTGCCCCCAGGGCAGGCTGAGCTGGCCATAAAGATAAATAAACAAAAGTTCTGAAACAACAACAACAACAACAAAAAAAAAATAAAAATAAAAAATTATTAAAAAAAAAAAAAAAAGAACTAAAACAACTTTGAGAATGGAAGTGTCATACGTGGCCATTTTTATTCTTTTCCTTCCCTGGTGTTCTACCAACTTCCCGATTTTAGTTGATCTAGATGGCTCTTTAAGCCTGAGTCGTTTTGTGCTTACATTTGTGTAGATGTTACTCTCTTCAGCCGTGCCCTCCTCTCTCATCCTCTCTTGTAGTCTCACAGAAAACCACCCCAGTCAAGTTTTCAACACATTGAAACATTTCTTAACAAGGCTGCCAATAATTTCCACGTTACTGAATCCAAAATGAGATGTCAGAGATTCACTTTTCTCCAGCCCGCAGCAGTGCCCGACCATGTGATGGCGTTCTTGGTTCTTCCCAGACCCGGATGCTCGCCCCCGCCCCCGCCCCTCCGTCTCCCATGCTGACCCCCTTGTCTCCCTGTCATGTGCATGTTGGACGGCCCAACAGTCTCTATGGCGTCCTATCCACTCTTGAGGCTCTAACTGCCGTCCCAAAGCTGGCATCTCGGAGCCAGACCCGTCCCTCGTGCCTCTCCCTGCAGCGTCTACATCTTTCCCAAACAGATCTAGCATGTTCGGTTGGCTCTTGGCTGATGTTCTGACTTTGCACAAACCCACGGCTCCCTCCACCCCTTCATCGTCTCTGTAGTTTTACTGACCCGGGAACATTTGATTCAGTTCTTGCCACTTTTTAGTCATTCAGCCCCAAAACTTGGGCATTCCTACTTTCTCCTTACCATTTTATTATGGATAAAATTTAATATACTAAAAAAGACAGATAAATAAAACAGAACTCCATATATCTTTCATTCATTCTCCCCAGTCATCAATCCATGGCTAGTGTCCTTCAACTCCCAAACCACTACCACTTCTTCTATATTAAGCCTTTTTATTTATTTTTTCATTTATTTATTTGGGACACAGTAGCACAACGCACCTCGGACTTGACGTGAGCCTTCTGTCTCAGTCTTCCCAGTGGTGAGATTACAGGTGTGTGCTCCTCCACGCCCAATTTCAGGGCTGGCAGTTCCAGGGATCGAACCTGGGTCTTTGCGCTTTTCAGTCAGGCGCTTACACTGCTGAGCTATCTTTCCAGTCCACTTCTATATTATTTTAAATCAAACTTTGGTCATTATATCCTTTTGCTGATAGATACTTGAGTATGCACCTTGAAAGGATAAGATCTTTGAGTTCTACTGGAGCAGTGCTGTTACTGTACTTAAACATAATAATTCCTGTCTGCGTCTGCCTGCCTGTGTTTAAACTCCTAGTTGCCTCCCATATGTCATTTTATTTTTTTTACAGTTTGAATCAGGTTCTTGAAGGCATTCTTACTTTCCTTTTCACTCCTGCCCACAGCCAATCTGTCCCCTGGCTGGGTGTTTCTGTGAGTTAAGTAGCAAGCATGACCACGCCTTAGTATTTGTCTGCCCTGGCTTTTTGCAATGGGGCTTCTCACTGGTTTCCCTGCCTTCTTCCAACCCTTGCCCTCTGTAGGAGTCACAGCAATCAATGTTACTATCATGTCCCTCCTCCATTCAAGCTCTCTGCTGGTTTCCCTCTTTATTCAGAGTTCAAAGCCAACACCATCGCTACCATAAATATATTGGTTAACTTACTGTGGCGTCAGGAATTATGCCAACACTTAGTGGCTTAGATGCACCACCAATATACTCTATGATAACTTCATGTGCCAGGTATCCTGGCTCTGGCTGTCACACAGTGCTACAGGCCAGGTATCGACCTAGGGTTACCTAAGGCTGCAGTGAAGGCATGGCTGGGCACTGCAGACTCCAAAGGTAGAGGAAACGCCTCCACCTTCCCTCTGAAGTCATCAGTAGGATCCAGACCCTTTGCTGTTAGTGCTGTCTCACTTGCTTATTGAATCCTGGCCAGAGACCCCTCTTGGGATCTTTTGACACATCAAGGAGTGGCACTTAGACAACACCATGAGTACCAGGAAGCTGGAATCATTCCAAAGCATCTTCAGAGCCACTCAGTTCAACCCATGAGGTCCTAGTTGGCCTTAACCCCAGCTCCTTCTCCTTTGGCCATTCAACTATAACCATACTTCCTCCTGGCTGTCCTTCAGACCCACCAGGCTTACTGCTATCCTGTGACCTTCATACTAGCTCTGTGGTTTTCCCAAGACTGTTTTCCATCAAATATCATAATCATGTTGACTCCATAATTTCCCTCCTCATTTTTTTTTTTTTTTTTCAGAGAAGACTTTCCTATCCCCAAAGGTAAAAATAGGAAGTCTGCCTCTGTCCCTTCCATTGCATCCCCTGGATATCGCTTTGGCTTTTATGCAGCCTCATATATTTCTCATCTCTCTAGAGCTTCTCCTTCTGGTAAATGTTAAGTGTCGTTGTCTATGGACTTTATGTTTACTGGTTATTCCTTAATCATTGATTCTTATAAAATGACAGCATGCACTTAGAAACTTGTTGAATTTTTGACTCTACTGTTTTTTAACCATATGAGTACAGTGTTGAGGCTTAAATGATTTGAACTGGTTTCATGGTCATGACCAGCACTTTTATGGCATTCTCATCATTTTCCTCCCTTTACCTCCCTTCTTTGTCAATTCAGCCCTTAGTCCATTAAGATAGGTCTTGAAGGGGCTGGGGTGATAGCTCAGGGGCACAAGTGCCTGCCTGAAAGTGCAAGGTCCTGAGTTTGATCCCTAGTTCTAGGAAAAAAAAAATAGGTCTTGAGTTGTTTTCCTTCCAAAGGAATATGTGGGTGTTGTGAGCCTGAGCATATCTGAAAAATGTAGCATCAGTTCTTTAGTCTAAAACTTTTTATTAGTTCGTAAATCTTAAAATCCTACTTGAACTTATTTATTTATCTACTTTTCCCTGATTTCTGCTGATCAAGAATTACATGTGCCTGGTACCAACCTAGATGAACTTTTGATTTTTTTTTTTTATTAGTGTGTTTTATAGCAAGTATAGCATTACCTGCAGAGCTTGGGGCTTTCAATGCTAGATAGGTCACTTCTCAGCTTTTGAAATGTTTTTCTCCTGTTTGATGTGTTGTAATTTGTTTATCAGGAACCAAATTATCTTTCATCTACATAATACCCATGTTCTTTATCTATGCCCCTCCCCTTCTTCCTGGGAGTGAGCAGTCTCTCTCTCTATTCATCTGTAGGTATAGATGTAGAGGTGTATAAATAAAATGTGTATGCGTAAACATGCACATATAGCAAATAGCACTTCCCCCAATCCCTCCCGGGACTTTAAAAATTAGATTAAGATATGTTCTAAAATGCATCCCTCATGTTTCCTTTTCATCTTAATTGAAATGTTGCCTTTCCTCTCTCTCTTTTTTTTTTTTTTTTTAAGTCTTTTGCGGGCCTCCACAGTTGTTTCCTTTCTTAATTTTAATCACCCTTAAAATATGCAGTGTTTGCCAATGAGCAGGTTAGCTGGCTTCCCCTTAAGAGTCTCTCGCTGCTGACTTGGTGTAGTCCTCAGAGAGACTGAGACACCAGATTAGTTGCAGAGCCACTAGGCAACTAGGGAGAGACCAGGTGTCCTTTGTTAATGCAGGGTTGGTAAGGGGAAACTACCTCCTGGGGTCACATGGTTAGGGAAGTCAAATGTGTATCATCCCTTGGAAGAGTAGGCAGTCAGGTATGCTAAGATGGTACACGCCTATAATTCCAGCACTTTGGAGGAAGAGGCAGGAGAATCGCTGTGAGTCTGAGGCCAGCCTGGGCTACATAGTGAGTTCAAGGCCAGGATGAAATACTTAGCAAGGCCCTATCTCAGAAGAGAGAGAGAGAGAGAGAGTCAGACAGACACAGAAACAGTGAGCACTGTCTTCTACGCTGTCCCCCACCCTCACCCTCCAGGTTCCTTGTGTAGGCAGCTTAGCTGCTAGGATGATAGTATCAGGAGGTACAACTGCCAGCAGAAGGGATTGAAGTATTTCTCCTGGGCGCCCAGGTGGTTTTTGAAAGAGGGTTGACATCAAACTCTGTTCCTTTCCTCACCTAGTCGCTCTGGCTTCCTGTGACCATGTGATCCCTTGTTCCCACAAACATTCCATCATTGCCACCCACGATCTGGTTTCCAACCTCTAAATCCTTATGTTAAATAGTGCTACTTTTCTTTATAAAGTTATCTGCCTCAAGTGTTTAGATATGTTAAGACAAAAGGGTTTATTATAGTAGGTTAAAACCTGTAGCAGCTGGATTATATTTGTTGTACTGCCCTTTATTCCTTTATTTTTCCCTATCATGTGCTATGATTATCTCTAGCTAATGAAGCCAGAAAGGTCACAATGAGAAGCACTGTCATAGTGAAATGTCCTCATATGTCCAGCCTGAGAGGATGGCTCCCTGATTTTTCAAAGCCAGTGTCTCAGAAGAAAGAAAAAAACACCATAAGCATCAGTAGTATAGACTGTATCCTTTTCCTTTATGCCCTGTTCCTTTGTCTCAAAGTAAGTGACTTGGCTTTGATAGTGAGAGCTCCTCTTAGAGATTTGATAGCATTGAATAGTATTCCTCATTTCTAGGGTTCTAATAGTTTCACCCTTCTTTGTTTTAATGAGTATTTTAATAAGAAACCCAGCACACTGTATGAGCTAGACTGTTAATGTGGAATCTTTCAGGGATTTTTGAGTATTGCAAGAAAGTTGGGCTGAATTTCTTCACCTCCCATTCCCAGTCAGGAGCAAGGAGTGGATCCTAATTTTGTATTCAACCTTGCTTCCTTCAGCTGTCCTCTTTTTGATGGGACAGGAATTCTGGCAGTGTCATAGTAGTTGGCAGTTGGATTCTTTTTCTGGGCCATGTTTGAAAGTAAGTGTTGCCAGGTGCCAGAAAAGGGGGGGGGTCTGACTTTTTTGACTCTGTCACGACTTCAAAAGTGCCCACAATTTGACCTTAGGAAGACTTGCGTCAAAAGTCCCCTTCCACTATTTAGTCGTAGTGTGACCTTGGCTAAATGACCAGCCCTCTGATAATGTCCTTTCATCTGTAGTATGGCAGTAAAATGCCTACATGTTCTGGTCAATATGAGGTTTATAGAAAATAATTAGTATGCTCAGAAAATTCCCGGCACAGACTGGATGTTCAGCAAATGTTGATGGCGTGCTGTAATTGTCATTATCCTAATAATTAGTGCAATTGTGTCATAGTCTAGATATTTTGGTTCATCACAGAACGAATAAAGGATGTTGGAGTGAGACTATTATTCATGCTTATTTTATGCGTTTGCAACTGCACTTATCAAACATGCAATTAATTATGTGTGTGACTTTTGGAAAGTTCCTTTCCTTTTTTATGCTTCTATTTCCTATCTGTAAAAGAAGAGCACTGAACTATGTGGGGGTAGCAAATAGGCTTAATCTCTTATGTCAACTGCAGTGGCTCAGTTGAGGGTACCTGGAAAACAGATTTAAAAGGATTCTGGGGACTTGATGGTATTCAACAGATAGGTTTTCAGTGACCTGTTAGCAATGTCTGCAGTGGATTGGAAAGCTGTGGCAGCTATTCTGAAATTTGCCAGGTCTCGATTAAATTCTCTTCAAAGTTTTTCTTGGATTCTCAGTTCTTTATTTCTTTTTCTTTCTGTATCCTTTTGGTGGTCGTTCATGATTGGCTGACATCCTCACCATCCAAAAGTATATTTAACATCATCACAATGAAAGTTGGTGGGCAGAGTCCCATCAAGAAGGAAAGGTAGTAGCTTATGAAGGCACTCCTCTGAATGGGATAAGGGTTTCTTTGAGTCTCCATTGCATTTTAAGCATTAAAAAATAAAGCATTGCATCAGAAGGAAACACAGGATGCTTCTCTGATTTATGCACATAAATCACAGCCCAGAAATTAAGTTTGGAATCTCATTTCCTGGTACGTTTCTGTCAACAGCATTTAGCCATGGATACGGTACTAGGTTTTACCAAACTGGGAAGGGCAGTCCATTGACTTAAACTAGAAATTTATAAGCTTTTAACAGCCATTGTATAATTATGTGAATATCTACTGCCGAGAGATTATGTTGGAAGTTGGTATAGCTATTTGTTTGAATATTTGAGGTCTGAGACAATTGCCTCTTTCTTCAGCATTACTTGGTTAACTTGAATAATGAGATTTGATTTTAATGCATATTGGGAAAGAAACTCACCTATGAATAATTTTTCGGTCTTCCACTTGTATAAGGAAAAACAAGACACCATTTCACTAGCATTTTAGAGTCTTAAGCCTGAGAATCTTTCTGTGGGGACAAGGATATCTATGTTAATTGTGTTTTTCAAACACAAGTTTGCTGTGTGACATTTTTCCCCTAAGTCTCTATAGCACTGTCCCCTCCTCCTGGGCTGTCCTTCTGTACTGCCCCGCTGACAACTATGGTGGCTATTTATGAATTTGTGATCTCTAGAAAGGCAAAACCCAGCTATCTGTAGTCGCTCACTTCTACTAAATGCCATGCAAAATGGTATCTTAGAGGACTTTCTCAGAAATTGTGAACATGAACTCTGATTTTTGTCCTTAGCATACCCTCAGCATGGTTCTATGTGGAAGGACATTTTTATAGGGAAATCTATGAATATGACAGCGGCAATAAACAGCTGAAAATAATCTATGAGGCGTTTGCAAATTACCCCTCGTGAGCTCTAGTGGTTGTGAAAGAAAATTTGTGGTTCTTGCAGAATATACTCCAAATTGGGTCTTTCATTTGCTGTGTTTTCCTACAGTTGAAACATTTCATTCCTCATATTAACAAATGATAACTCTGCATTTGTTAATCTAAACAATTTGATTTATATTTTTCTACACTGAGTAGCTGTTGACATTTCCGAGTACGTAATTATTTTCATTGCCAACTGCTGTTTGTGGTAACTGAAGGGAAGAGATAGAAATCTGATGGATGTATGCATCATTTGAATTATCTCCCTTAAAGATGATCCATAAAGCTGGAATTCTCATCTGCCTGAGTTCTCATCTGCCCTGAGAAATCTAATAGGATAAGGGTGTTGACAAGTAAGGTTTCCAACTATGTTCAGGGGTTTTTGTGGGATAGTGGAAACTTTTTGATGTCATGTTTGTGGGCTCGACCTGTGGTGCCACCAAACCTTTGGTAAAGTACAGTGTTCACGGTGTTGGATGGTGGCAGATGAGAGAAGCCTACCTTGTTTGCTTCAGTGGCTCCCATCTGTGGCACAGCTCTTCAGGTAGCTCATGGGCAGGTATCAGGATCACATGAGTGTCTTGTACCACACCTGCTATGCAAGCTGCACCCTGAGACCATGTGGTAAAATCAGGACAGGGCATAAAAAAGAGCTGTGAAATTTCCTTTCTCTTATCAAGGTTTTGCCCAAGGATTTGTAGTGCTGAGCAATGGGAAAAAAAGGCTTTATCTGCCAGGAAAGTTGTTGCTGTGTCCTTAGAGCAGGGTTCTGAGCTCTGTCTATTGAAGTGGCCTATGTGGAAGGAGGGAGAGGACATGGCTGCGGTGGCAGGCTTGCCCTAGGATCTTTTTTTTTTTGTCTTTTTGAGACAGGGTCTTGCTATGCAGTTGAGGCTGGCCTTGAGCTCACTTTTGTAGCCCAGGCTGGTCTCGAACTCACACCAATCCTCCTGCCTCAGCCTCCCAAGTGCTGGGATTACAGGCGTGCGCCACCACCCCTGGCTTACCCTGGGATCTTTTAAAATCTATTCTTAATATATTCAAATTTGCTTTAACACACACACACACACACACACACACACACACACACACACATCCTTACCTTTCAAGTTTAAACTATTGCCCAGGAAAAAAAAATCATTCAGCAAGCTTGCTGCCCTCAGAAGATAGCCCATGTCCAGGGCTCCTTCTGGACAAGTTCAGACTGCCTCAACGATAGGGCTGCAGTGATGTGAGTCCTGCACGGTAGAGGGCAGTGCATCTGTCTCCCCGTGGCTTCAGTGAACCATCAACCAAGGCCAGGACAACATCTTTCTATCCCATACACATGCAAGCCTTCCATTCACATTCCAACTAAGATAGGGAATGCACTACTGATTTAGGATTCAAACTATTTTTTTTTTTTTTTTAACATGGCCTGAAGGAGTGAATGTAGAGCCAGGATCCTGAATGGCAAATGTGCTTTATCCTTTGAACCAATTCCAATTGATTAGTTCTGGTTGCCTACAGTGCTGTCTTAAGAAACCATCTGTGGTGTTGGGGCTCAGCTGGGAGGAGAGCTGGGATTGATTAGCAATGTCTGTCATGGCTCTGGAGGGACAGCTTGCCCTATACTTGCCATTTCCTACTTTGAACATGTCCTTAATGCCTCTGTGGTCCCTTCCTGTATAAAATAATTTGAATCCTAAGAAGTAAATATGAGTTGAGAGAGAACAGGTAAATTCTACTTTGAGAAAACCTAGCATGAGAAAAATGCAAATTCACAAAATGTGTAAATCTGGAGTCAATTATTTCCATTACAGAAAGATTCCATGAAAGGTTCCTTTAAATAGCGCGCTCCCCTACTGCATTAAAATGATGATTCAATTTACAAAAATCCACTCGGCATGCAACTCTTCAGGACCATGTCCACGGACTGAGCAATCCACACCTGATTTTTTAAAGCCATGACCTGAGTAACATTCAGGAAGGTTGCCACCACATATCTCATGTCTCTTGGTAATTCTCACTCTCCTCAGACTTCCTTCTCGCTTCCTGTCCCAGGGTGCTGAGTAGACAATCTGGGTGGTGATCAGCGGTTGCTGGCTCCCACCCCAACACGGCTGCATTCCATTAGTGAGCAAACTGATTTCTCCAAGCTTGTTTGGGCGTGGGTGTGGTTGTACAAGGGTGTGCACTCCTGCACTATGCATGCAGATGCAGAGACACAAAAGCCATTACCTCGCTTTCAGCATAACCTAAATTCGTTCCTGCTGCGAGAGTTATAAATGGAAGGTTACAGTTGCTTGGTGGATATGGCTTTGGCTGATAACATGCTTCAAACTCCGGCTGCCCGGGCTCTTGGTGTTTGCTTAAAAACTCTTTACATCAGGAAACTTCCCCAGACTCTGGGCTTCAATTGTATTATCTGGACATGGCGGGACCCTCCCCTTGCTCCATGGCTTAGGAAGCCCCAAATTGTTTTCTGATTTAAAAATTTAAATATAATCTGACTATTGTGTCAAGCCAAAAAATTCCCTGATAACAGATGCTCCCATTAAATATATAACATATACAATCTCTGGAAGCATCACCAATCTAGCATGAACTTGAATTATTCAGTGCCCTTCAGGAAAGATCGTAGGCCTCCCCAAGGCACTCAAACTTGGGTGGTTTTCCAGGGACTCTGGAACTCCCAAAAATATGGATTGGCTCATGTGCTGGAATTCCTGTTCCTCTGCAAAGCAACTGAAACCTGGAAGGGTACCTGCAAGAAAGCGTCTCCCCCTTCTCTGGGTATGGCATCTCCCACAATACAGCACAGTCATAACTTCTTGAGTGGGACACAACTCTTTAATCTGTGGTATTTAAAAAATTTCAACATATATATCTTCCCAGGAACATCTTTTTAAAGATTTTTTTTAACCTTTTGGAAAAAGCACAATGGAACACTAACAAGTAATACTCAGGCCTTTCTTCCAGCCTGTAATGCTGTCCTCTGAGATGCATGCTCTTAAGCCGGCAGGCTGTCAAACAGCTCTTTTCCTCTGGACTTCCCAGACTCTGTGGTTGGAGGTGCAGGTCGGCAGTGGTACTGGGCTGTGATGGCCGCGTAGGTGCAGCCATAGATGGCAGCCCCCAGCATCATGAGGCACACGATGCCACATACGACCCCAGTGATGACAACAGTAGCCACGGCATGACGCAGGTTGGCCGGCTTTGGTTTGGGTTTGACTGCGCACTCTGAGAGGTCCTGTGGGCCCAGGCTGTGGTCCTCAGGAGGCTTGTGGAGCTCCCCATGTTCAGAGCTGAGATGCTGAGCCTGGGAAGATGCCAGCTCTGGAGAAGGAGGAGAAGGGCAGGGCTGGTACAGCTCATGGGGAATTTTGAGGAGATCCTTCCCCTTCCAGGTCTCTGGTGACCCACAGACAACACCATCTGTTACTCCTCCTTGAAAAAATAAAAACAAAGACTGACAACAGAGCCCAAATCACCTGATTTTCGGAGTCAGATGAATTCGGAACTTACACAGATGGCCTTTCTAAAGTGCCTTTTTTCTTTTCCAGGGGTCAAGCAATTTAACCTGCAGATTTTATGATCTCAGGATTTCTAAATTGTCCACACACTAAAAATGCCCTCACACTAAACTGCCAGTTATGACCAAGAATTCACTAGAAGCTGGGTTACCTTTACTGTATTCAGAAGCTAAGGGAAAACTGACGTGGGACCTTAGCCAACATGCAGGTGGGCGTTGCCGCTTGCATTCCTGCTGCCCACTGTGCTCACGAACACTCCCCACCCCAGACCGGAAATCTCTTGTGCCAGATTCCACCTGGAAATCTAAGAAAAGTGCAAAGTAAGTGACCGTTCTCGTGAACATTTGTTATAGGTTGACTATAGTGACCCAATGGTCTGGTGTGTCTCCTAACGCTCTTCAATGATGCCAAATGGAGAGATGAAATGGTCTTCTGAGTGTCGTGTGCATCCCATGACTTGATGAGTTTGTTTAGCTGATGGAATGAAGTGTAATTAATGCCTCTTTTCAGGCCTCAAAACGTTTTCTACCTTGAGTACCCAACTTTCTCATGAGTTATTAAATGCAGTTTCTATTCCTTGTATAATGGTAGATTTCCTCAGGTGTAGAGACTCCTGGTGTTTGGGGCATGAATGGATGGATACTCAGTAATTCTTCCTTGGAAGGAACACTCAACTCAGCTACTGTATTCAAGCCTAGTTCAGCCATTGATATAACACTTGACTTTGAGACTTCACTGACTAAATGTGCTGCTGTAAAACCATTATATTTCGATCAAACTTGATGACGTACAAATCGCTGTTGGATAGGCCCTCAGATTCTGCTCTGGTGGGTCACTCTTGAGCAACCTTACACAAGTCATGAGCGGAGGAATCAGTGCACAAATCCGGAGCCCTCTCATGCATCCTGGATTTGTTGTCAAGGCAGTGCCTCTCTTTACTGCTTTCTCTCTGGAGTGCCAGCCAGAGGAGCGAAGAGAATAGCCCCCATAAAGCCCTTGGACTGGGCAGGATTTCCCCATGACCCCCAACCTGCTTCCTGTGGACTGCCATGAAAAACCTCCTCCCAAGCAGCTAAGACTGACCCTCATGTGAACTAAGTGGCATTAGAGGTATTTTAATTTTTTGTACTGGGGACCCAGGGTCTTTGCATGGAGCTCCCTCCCTACCCCATTTTCTTTTTGTATTTTGAGACCAAGTCTCATGAAAGTTGTCCCAGCTGGACTTGAACTTGTGATCTTTTTGCCTCAACCTCCCCGAGTGCTGGGATTATTCTATGTACAGTAGGCAATTTCTGTAAACACATTAGAAAGCACACTCAGTGGTCGTTACTGCAATGTAATCAGCACTTGCCATTCTATAGCACTTCAGGGTGGGGAATGCTTCCATATCCATTTCATCTAAGCCTCTTGAGACAACCCAGAGTGTCCTGGTGAGTGTGGATATTGCTGTGTGGCCCACGCATACCAGGGATCCTGACAGTGGCAATGTTCAACCCATGCCCTCTTGGCTGGCACTGTTTAAAACTAAACCACTCACCACTAGAGTCTCTTGGGGCCTCTTCCTGGCTTCTACACCAATGTAGTGGTCGATGCCAGGGTCTCGTCCCTAACACAAAAAGGTTCAAAAGACAGAAATCTCTCTTGTCTCGAGCCAGTTTTTCATGAATCCAGAGGTACAAGTGGCATGGAGGTTGGGGATTTTGCCTGCAGACCGTTGGCTCCTTCTGCATCTGACCATCTGATTCTCTCTTGGGAAGTCTGTTGCATGGCAGAAAGCCAGAGAGATAGAACTGAAGCTTTGAGCAAGAGTGAGAGTATCTAATCCAACCATGAGGCACTGGGACTTCTGCTGAGAGAAGGAGACTTCCTGGAGAGCCCAGCAATTCCGTCAGCTCGTTCCTAAGCCAAGTACGTTGGTTCACTCGTTTTGTCCCAGGTCTAGTTTATTTCACCCATTCTGTCTTCAGCACTAGCATGAAGCCCACAGCCTTGGGACCCCCACACTAAGGAAGTAACCTCAACTGGGTCCTGGGATATGGCAGAAAGGCAGGGACTGTGCCCCTCCCCTAGCATTTCCCAGGGCCTCCTTTGCAGCTGTGTCCTTGGCCAGGAACTGCCTTCGAGCCCTCAGCACTGCCAGGCACAGCATGAGGGTCCCGCTCCCTTCTCTGCTTGTAGAAACTGACACTGAGAGAGGCTACTGGCCACACCTGTCTATGACCCATCTGACTATGAACATCTTTGAACCTCGGTCTTCAAAGAAGAAATTGAATTCCAACTTTGTGCCTGCGTGTCCCTTGGCTATGTGACCTTGAGAAAAGTTTCATAACCACACTGAGGCTTAGCTTGCCCTTCTGGAAAGACTGAGCAGGAGATCATAATGAAATTTGCTTTGTAGGACTGCTCAGAGCCTCCCGTCTGCAGCTTGTGCCCCATAGTGAGCACAGTACCCTGCCCATAATAAATGTTTGGCAAAGCCAGCCGGGACATGGAAATGCCCATTGGTGACCAGTAGCATCACCACTATCCCTGCATGACTCCCTGTAACAGAGACCCTGACCCCAATCCATTGCTTCTGACTTGAGAAAACTGTGAGCCATGAATGCATATACAGTTGATGTCTAGGGCTATAGTCCTTATATCATACTTGTGTGATTTGCATTTGTTAACGAAGGCATCAATTCATGTCTATCTCTTTACCTCGCCTTCCCTCATTATGTTCCTCATTTATCTCCCATGTTTACCATCTCTCTGGGGATTTTTTTCTAGCTATCTTTAGGGGGCATCCAGATCTTGTTAGTCTAGATTAATCTTACCTTCCTCTGAAGAATGGCTATAATCGCTATTTCTGCTCTGCACTAAATGATGGGTGAACATCACAATTCAACCTGAGGGACACGGAGGGCCTGCCTTACTACCTTTGCCTTAATCTGATCGTAGTACTTGGTGTTACTAAAAGTTAGCTTGCCCAGAGGCCACCAGCTTAATTTTAGCTAAGCAGGGGACCTATGTTCCATCCCACACTGCTGCTAGTATCTTAGCTTGGGAACTATTTTTTTGTTGTTATTATTGTTTATTTTTATTTTTATATTTTTTAGCAATGTTCTTTTTTTTATGAAGACTGTTATTATCTGGTTCATGTGTACAATTTAATGCAGAGCACGATAGTTCAGGCTGCTTCCCCTCCAGTCATATTTGGCTTTGCTGGCCACCTCCCGTCAGAAGAATCCCACATTATATGTCCGCTGCTGTCCTCCCCCAACTTGGCCTTGTTAACTTGAGCATTAGCTGGTTAGTGCCCTGTAATCTGCTGTTACACTGTTGAGAAGCTCCATGGTTCTATACTGTATATTTGAGCTCATGCTGTACTCTTAACCCCCCATTCAGATGCCACTGGTTCTTTAATTTACAACTCTAGATGTCATATCCTCCCGAGCCACAGGATCAAATAATAGAGCAGGAACACAGCAGCTCAGTTTGGACACTTGCCAGGCGTCTCGAGTGGGGCTGAACTGAGCTCCGGCTGAGGGCCCTCCCCACGTTCCTTCAGCCGTTCTCAGTTCCAAGGCAGCCTTTTATCAGCCTTGTATTAATACTGGTATGGCCTCTCCTGTAGGACGAAACGCTTCCCGTAATCACTCCTTTCTTCTCTTCCCACTCCAGCCCATTAGCAAATCTGTATTCAAAATCCAACTGTATACTCCACATGTCTCCGACTGTTAATCTCTTCTCTGCACCCTGGTTTGGACCTCATTCTCCTTTTCCTGGTCAACAGAAATCACCTCCTTCTCCAGGGTCTTTTCGTTTATTTGTTTTGCTGCTTTTTTTGTTTTTTTCTTTCCCTAGTCTTTGGTCTACTCTTCCAAGAATTATCAGAGTAGCCCTTTAAAGTGTCACCAGATCATATCATCTCCCTGGCTGAAACTCCTCCAGAACATTCCATCTTGTTAGGATCAAATCCCTCTAGAAGTCATCGCTTGCTCTGGTTTCTCTTGCCTCACCAAGCCCCTGGGGAGCTTGACCTGCCTCATCTCTGTCCACTTTGCTGTCTTCTGCTACTCCAGGACGCTCTTGTGCCTCACCAAGCCCAGCCACCTGCTTCATCAGTTCCTTCGCACTGGTGGCTTCCCTGCAAGCCACCCAGTCACCTCTAGCCTCGTTCCTCATCATTTTGATTCTGCACATCCACGTCCCCTCCTGGAAGAAGCCTTTCCTGTCCATGCTCTTCACCCTCTCTGTACATCTCTCCCTCCCACACTCTGCGTAATTCCTTGCCTTGTTTTCTTGTCAGCACTGCATATGAATGTGTAGTTCTACTTGTGATCCTATTTGACATCTATTTCTACTACTCTGGTATGACCTTCGTGATAGTAAGGATGGTCTTACTCACTGTCCTCTGCCCAATGCCTGGAATGGTACCTGCCATATAAAAGGCATTTAGGCCATTGGACGAATAAATGATGCTCAAAGAAACACTACACGGTAGGAAAAGAAATCTAGCCTTCTTATTGCCATCTGTGCTTGCATCTTGATAAGATGAAAATGAACTCCTTTGGGCCCCTGTTTTCTATTGATAACAGAGGTTGCAAAACTGTTTTTAAGGTCCTTATAGTAAGCACTATAAGCTTTACCATACACTCTGTGTTACCGCTATCCAACTTTGTCTTGTAGCACAAAGCAGCCACTCAGTATGTGGAAGAGATGCTGGATTCAGCTCTCAGGCTATGGTTTTCTCACCCCTAAGTGATGTCCAGAGTGCCTCATCTTTAATATTATAAGCCCTTATACTTTAAGCATCTAACTAAAGAAAGAATAACTTCACAGAGAGACCTGAGTGTACCCAATTTTGGCAACAATAGTCTTTGCTAAAGCAGAAGGAATTGTTTTTGAGAAAATTGCTGCTATCAAATGGTAGAAGCAGACAAAGGAAAAAATGTTCCATAGAGTGACAGCCCTGCCCCCCATTGCTTCACAGTTGAAAATTAAAAGCTTAGACCTGGGGAGATAGCTCAGCGGCTTAATCACCTGCCTGGAAAGTGCAAAGTCATGAGTTCACTTCCTGGTACCAAAAGAGAAAGAGAAAGAAAGGGAAGGGAAGGGAAAAGAGGGGGAAATGGAAGAAGGGAAGGGAAGGGAAGGGAAGGGAAGGGAAGGGGAGTTCAATGTACCTTTGGGGCTGGACAGTCCCCTAGGTGACAATTGAAATTCTCCTGAAGTGTACACATCCCAGATAAGTTGTTTCAGCTTGTATTACTGAGACAAGTAGAAAGCTATCTCCCTGCATCATTTGCATAGATAAATTTGAATACCTGCATTTAAATGCATTGTGTGGACTCTTTGCCCCTTTTGCGGTATCTTGAAATGATATCAACATGAAAAAACTCAAATCTCCCCTCGCCCTTTCCTCAGTGTTTCTGCTGATGCAGAGAACAGAAGAGGCATTCTAGAGGCTGGTGAGACCCTGGTGTGGCTTTCCCGATAGACCCTACTGACCTTCATAGATAAATCTCTCTAGCCAGAGTTTAAGACCAAGCAGGTGGCAGTTGCATTTCCAGAGGTTGTTCTGGAGCAGTAACAGCTTCACCCCGGGCATGGATTCTAGGAACTCACGACTGAGATGTTGAAGCTGGTTGTGTTGTACCGCAAATACAGTCAGACTCTCCCACTGCTCGCCCAGGGACTTGGGCAGGTAGCTGATGTTGTTGGAAGACAAATCAAGCTCCCGCAGCTGCGGGAGAAACTGGTAAAGTCTACTTTCCAAGGCAAGTAGGGAGTTCTGGGTTAGGTTTAAAACCTCCAAGTCCTGAAGTCCATGGAAAGCTTCCGGGTCCAGTTTTGAAAGGGAATTATTGGACAGATTTAAGATCTTGAGCCGAGGCACTGTCTTAAAAGCAAGAGCAGGAAGCTCGCCTATCTGGTTATCTTGCAAAAGCAGTGTTAGCGTGTCAGGAGGGAGACCAGGAGGGATTTCAGCCAGACCTCTGTGGCTGCAGTCTATAGAATTGGAAGATGGGTGACAGAAGCACTGCTCTGGGCAGCCGCATGCACCCTGGAGTAGGAGCAGGAAGGCCATGCTTGACAACAGCAGCAGCTCACCTAGGACAAACAGAAAGAACCTGGATGAGGGCTGGTGTTGAAGGAGGAGGGTGAGGATTTCTCTCCCTTTTGAGTTCATATGTAGTAGGAATCTGAACCATGTTTCCTTCTCCATCCTGGAAGAAAGATAGTATCTTTCTTTGGCAGAGTTAAGATGGACTGAGCATGTCCCCGTGTGGATAACGACTGCAAATCTTTGGTAACTATTGTCAGAACTTCAGAAAAGATATTTTCTCAATGCCTCCATACTCAAATAATAGAATGATCTCGAATAGAACTTTGAAAAAAATCTCTCAGGAACACATGCCCTTTGTAGGACACTGCTTAAATATGTGTGAGCTGGTGTGTAGATGAGTGACAGGTTTGCAGATGTTCACATTTATGCAAAGTGTGCTCAGAGGAGCACTGTACGATGGAATTTGTGTGTGTGTGTGTGTGTGTGTGTGTGTGTGTGTGTGTGTGTGTGTGTGTGATGATAGGAATGTTCTACAGCTGCAGTCCAATACGGGAGTCACTGGCCACATGCGGTTACTGAGCCTCTGAAATCTGACCACTACAACCAAAGAAGTGAATTTTTATTTGTATTTAATTTAAATTTAAATTGCCACATGTGGCTAGTGGCTACTGTATTGGCTAGGACAGGTCTCAAGCATTCCTACAGTTGGTGCCCCTCCTTTCAGGAATAATACCAGAGAAGGCTCTAGTTCTTCTTATTCAGGATGTTTTTGAAATACCTTGAAGTACTAAGTATAATATAGTGAACATCTAGGCCAGGTATGGCAGTGCATATCCATAAGCCCAGGACTCTGGGAAGTTGAGGAAGGAAGATTGCCAGTTTGCGCCCAATTTAGTGAGACCTTGTCTAAAAGTCTAAAAACACATTGGAAATGTAGCTCAGTGTAAGGGCCTGGAATTGATCCCTAGTATGGGAGAAGCATTCACATTCCTGTATCAATTTGCTAGTCATCCCCAGCTCATGCAGCCTTGATCTGCTTCCTCTTTTCTAAAATAAATAATGCATTAGTCAGGCAGTGAAACTCCCTTTGATTAGTGCCCAAGTCATCTCTTTTTCATCAAGAATCCCCTGCTCCTATCACTTTGGGTGTGTCTCTCCAGTCAGGTGTATGAAAAACAATAGTTATAAAAAGCAGTATTGGGTGACCAGTTAGCATTTTGGACCAGGCCTTGCTCTTAGGTCGGTCTGTCTGTCTGTCTGTCTGTCTGTCTGTCTGTCTGTCTGAAGACTTTGTAAGTATGGCTCTGTTTTTTATATCACTTTTAAAGGTAAGATGACTGAGACCCAGAGAAGTAAAATTCCTTGCCCAGGGTCATGCACATAGTAAGCTGTAAAGATTTGATCCCAGATTGCTTACAGACTCAGAGATTTTATCTGCTGTGCTCCACTGTCTGTCAAACACAGACACACACAGACACACACAATGACTTGTATAATTTGCAAACATATAAATATCATCAGCATGTCTCATTGTGTAATGTGTTTCATGTACTCAAAATTGATCTACTGACATGGATAGAAAAATGACTTCTTCCTTTTGACTGCTGTAGAGTATTCTGCAGTGAGACCATGTCAATTTAATATTTATTTACAGCCTTACTAAGGGGTACTTGAGCTGCTGTGAAGTTTTGTTTTCCATTCATTCCAAGCGGTACTGCAAGTAGCACTCTCATCCCAAGAGCCTTTGTTGTGAGACTGTGGGAGAGGGTCCTGGGATCAAAAGGGGTCTTCTTCTAGGGCTCAGGGAGGATGCCTGTTCTGATTTCTGTAGATACTTCTAGAAGATTGTCCAAAGTTGAACACCCCTTGCTGCTTTTTCCTTGGAAATTGAATTTCAAACTACACCAAACATCTGTCAAGAGCATTTTGTTAAAATTGATAAAGGAATTCACAAGGCTACAGAACAACATTCAAAGCCCACTAATTATCTACTCATAAGAGGCTGTTCAGAAAGATTGCTTACTTATATCTGGCAATCTGAGCAATTATTTGAAGATATCAATATACAATATAGCAACCACTGTGGATTTCCTGTCATCTTGTTTTGAAATTCTGTATTGGTATTGTTTAAAAAAATCTTTTTGTTCTCTTTAAAATAAAAGTAAATACAAAGAAAGAAAGGTTGCTTATTTGCTTTGGGATTTCTGGAAAATACACAGTGCAACTGTCAAGTACCCTTGAGCCTGTTTTCTTTATTCCTGAATTTTCTACTCAGGGCTCAGGTGTTGTCATAGGGCCAGAAGACAGATGTGTGAAGGAGGTGTGACTTGGATTAATTTTGTTCAAGCACGCTCAATATCATAGCATTTTGGGCCAGGCATTGCTGGTCCATCTGCCCATCCATCTGTCTGTCTGTCTGTCTGTCTGTCTATTTCTCAGTCTCAAAACTCTGTTTCTGGCCCCTTTCCCAAATATAAAAGAGCAAGATCCTTGTTCCCCTTTCTATAATTCTGCAGCTAATATACATGATGTAACGTCAAGGCACCTTCTCATTAGAAATGCACTGGCACTCTCACCCTTGCTGGGAGGCCAGAGCATTCACAAGCTGTAGGAAATCAATTATTAAGCCAGAGGACCTGTTCTCCACAGAATCTTCTAACATATGCACGAAAGGCTTGTCTTTCTAAAGCTAGGATGGGCTCATTCGTGCTTTCCTTGGCTCCGCCCCCACCCTCAAGGGAGTAAGAGATGAACCCCACTCCTAGCCCCATGTCTCTGCGAAATGGCCCATGACCTGCCCATTGTATATCTACATCATGCTGCCTTCTTTTTCTTCTTTTTGCCTTTGTCACTTTCCTCTACCCCCAGTGAGGTAAAAACATAAATCTTCCCAAAGATATTTTTTACATCTACCTGATCTTTTCAGAACGATGACTTGAAAATAGATTTCCTGCTGACATGTTTCTCCGGCCAGGGAGCTTCCCTAAGGGGTGATGGAATTGCTCAGGCTTACCTTCCATGGCTCGGTCTCCCTGCGCTGCGCGCGTCGCCGGCCCTTGTTAATTCACAGATCGGCAAACCAAAAGCATGGCCAGCTTGGAAGCTAACTTCCATCCACTTTTTCTGAATCCTGCTTGTGCAGAAAATGCCAAAGTTGTCACCAACCAGTTGTTTACGCGGTCCATCTCCTTGTCTCCATCTGGCTGAGACTGCTTTGCAGAAAAGGGTCATTCGATTGTGCCTCTTCTCTTTCTAAAAGTGTCAGTCCCCTCCCCACCCCAGGCATCCCTGCCGCTCCCATTCAGATGGCGAGGCACATAAAGAATGTTTGTCAGACCTCGGTGAACAGCTGTAGCATTCAAACATGACCCCGATGGCTCGGCCTTTTTGATTATTTAATCTGCTTGAAGTCCAGGGCACCAAAATAAAACGGCCTTCTTAATCCGGTCATGGCTTCTGAATTCTGTTGACTTATTAACCGTGCTGTGTCAATCTCACTGGGTTGAGGGATGTGCGACCCAGATCCTCGATGTGGGGGGCTCACGACAGAGCCAGCAGAGTGTGTAATACGAGGACAAATTGGCCTGTTAGACGCTGATACAGTTTCCACAGTGTGCTGCTTTGGTCATCGAAGGCTTATTCAGCCAACATCCGTGGGGATTAGTTATGTTGACAGGGTCTTGATGCCCTGAAATTCATAGCCGTGGTTTCTTTTAGTGGACATCACAACCTCTTCTCGCCGGTGCCACAAATACTTCTCAGCTGCTTGCTTGCTCCCTGCCCCCCTCCTTCCAGGTTGAATTGACCTTTTGGTTAGCACGAGTTGAGAAATACTTCTGCATCTTTCCTCATGCCCCACCCCCACACCCCGATGTGGAAGGTCTGGCTGGCCCTTTCCTCATTTTTCACATATAAGATAATAAAGCTGCCCCCCCACCCCGACCCCGGGAGCATCAGGCATCAGTGAACTGTGACTGCTGTCTAATTGCAGCTGTCGAGAGCATTCCCACGAGGGATGGGAACCAGTGCTTTGAATATGCAAATCCCCTGCCACTGCTTCAGAAGGGGTTTCAGGGCTTGAAGCTGCCCTTCCCTAGTAGCCCCACATTCCCTGAGGGACTGCATGTGAGGAAAGAACACATGCTCTCAATGAGACAGCCTGAAGGGAAGCCCTGTATCCAGGCAGTGTGAGTGTGGGCTTAGCGATAAGCTGCCTCTGTTGTTTCCCTCTCTCCAACACTTCTTGAGTATCACAGAGGCAACAGGGAACAGCCAGATCCAGGTAGGATCTGACAAAGTAGACCAGGTGACGAAAAGCCATTTCAAGTGGTAACGGAGACGGTTCCCTCTTCCCTTCCTCCATCTTTGCCTTGTTTCCTACACAGCTGTTTTCAGGTGCACACAAGTTGATAACATTCCTTTGTCACACACGACCTTCAGGGCCCACCTATAACAGTTGCAGACATTCCTTGTTTCATTACTGAGGTCCTTTCTTAGGACTAGGTTGTCAAATGAATTCGTTGTTAAATGAGGAATTGTATCTAGTATGTACGTACATCACAATCGTCAAAACAAATGGTCAAAGGAAACAGCAACTTGATGGAAGTCAGTATACCTTTTACATGCAGCATCTTATTTCCATAAATCTCACATGGAGTTCTTTTGTTGTACTGCATAGTACAATCAGAAAACAAAAAACAAAACAAAACAAAAAAAACAGTGCTATACTGTAGAGGAAGCCACGCTGCCACTCATGCTGTCCTATATTGTGAGTCTGATTACAGGTCATAAACACAAGTAGCAGGTCAGTCTAAACAGTTGTGAATCAGGTAGGTCATTACAGGATGGCTCTCTGTAACATTGGTCCTCTACAACAAACACTGTGAATTTAATGTTCCCTTCATACATTGGAATGTTACCTATCTACCTGCATGCCTGCCTTTAGAAGAGGTCAGAAAACACTTTTGAGTGAGGGGCCAAATAGCTCAGCGCTCGTCGTGGGGGGAACGGCGCGTGAATGTGTGTGCTACTATCCAGACAGAATTCATTGACAAAAGTCAAGGTGGAGGACTACACTGGCTGTGGGCTGTGGCTTGCAAAGCCTGCCCTATCCCAGCCCAAGCCACTCTGTCAGTGCTCTAGTGCACACCTCTCACCCACCCCCACCCAGCACCCATGCCCCAGCTGGATGTCTCCACTCTCCTGCTTCCTCATCTGTCAGGTAAGCGGGCTGGGCAGGATGATTTTTTTTAATTAAAAAAAATTGTATCTACTCAAAAGCATTCAGAATGTCAACAAAATAGTTGTGACTTTTTATTTATTTATTTTTTTGTTTTGCAATTACAGAATGGTATTCAGTTAACAGAACAGCAACTGTTTCATATAAGTTGCATCAGAGACAACTGAAGATGAAATACTACCTTCCCCATATATAACTAATTTATGCTGTGCACCAATAAGAACCTACTTTAAATTTTCATGCCAATTTTCACCCCCCATACTGTACCAGGCAAGGTTGGTAGTTATTGAAAATACCTTCAGGACAAGGCTATCCAATGACACATTCAGTAGTGTGTTAACTATACAAAAAGATACTGTACAGTTTTAAAACAATTGTTACACAGCCTTACATTTCAATTTTTTTTTCTTCAAAAGGAGTGAGTTGTGTACAGGGGGTTTGAATGCTTTATAGCCAAAAAAGAAAAAAACCTGTGTTAGAACCAACTTGCTCATCATCCTCTTCTTCATCTTCCTCATCCTCTTCATCTTCCTCCTCCTCCTCCTCTTCCTTCCTTTTCTTGATTCTTTCAGCCTTGACGACTCCCTTTTTTGCTGCATCAGGTTTTCCTGTAGCCCGGCAGGCAGCGATGTCCTTTTCATACTTTTCCTTCAGCGTAGCAGCCTTCTTCTCCTGTGGCTGCTTGTCCTCTGCTGCAGTATTATTCCACATTTCTCCAAGTTTCTTTCTGACATCACCAATGGAGAGGCCAGGATGTTCTCCTTTGATTTTTGGGTGATACTCAGAACAGAACAAGAAGAAGGCTGAAGGAGGCCTCTCCGGTGCATTGGGGTCCTTGACCTTCTTTTTTGTTTCTCCTTTAGGAGGAATATAAGTTTTCATTTCTCTTTCATAACGATCCTTGTCTGCTTTTGCCATGTCTTCAAATTTTCCTTTGTCTTTAGCAGACATGGTCTTCCACCTCTGTGAGCATTTCTTAGAGAACTCTGAGAAATTAACGGCAGCATCTGGGTGCTTCCTGTGCTCCTCTCAGCAAGCTTGCTCAAAGGGCGACATCTTGCCTCTTGGCTTCTTAGAATCTCCTCTGCCCGTGTTGCCTGTTTCCTCAGTGAGTACGGAGTCGCCCAGGGCCCGTCCGGCTCTCACTTGCCCTGGCAGTGTCTCTGTGGAGCTCACTGTACTGCAATGGGAGCCAGGCCTGGGCGGGATCATCTTTAGAGCCCGCTTACAACTAAAACCTTGTCTGAAAGGCGCCATGCACACCAAATTGGGGACTTGAAGAGATAGGAAATTTGAGGGACTGTCTCTCTGAATAGTAGGCTGGCTGTGTGACTGCATCCCTCAGGACTCTGTGAGGATACAAGTCTCTTGGACTCCAAGGACTGAAAAATACAAGTCCATGGACAATGTGATTGAGAATGGAAAGCCAGGACACCTACAAGGGATGGCGGGGAATCAAAAACGCTGCCCTCTACAGCTGGGTCCTGTGGCTAAAATGAGGAGCTGCATTTTTGTGTTTTGTTTCATAATACCAGTTTGTCTTGGGCAAACCACAGGCTCTCCTATAGGGTCCAGCTGTCTGTCTGTAGTAGTACATAGCTCCTAGGGGAGTGTGAGTGTGATGTGCTATTTCTTAAGTGTGTAACACAGGTTTTTGTAGATCCAAAGTGGCATCTCCTCCTTGCAGTGTGCTTGCGGAACCACAAAGAATCTGAGTTGCTGCAGACACCCTTGGGACACACAGAGAACACTGCTGGTAGAGGGGTTCCTAGGTGTAGTGTCTGGTGGCCCCAAGAGGCTCTGTGGTTCTGTTTGCTCCTGCTGATTCTAAGGCAATTGGAAGATGAGCAGTGCACACATGGGGTGGAAGGCTCCAGGATACATGAAAAGACCTTGCATGGAGACCTCAGCCCAGAGAACAAAGGCACGGTGTGTGACCTGCATGCTAATGCCCGGGACCCCTTCCCTCCATCCCTTGGCAAGCCAGGTCTAAGAGGCTGTGTGTGCAAAGAGTAATTTGAGAGAAATTTTGAGCATTGGCTAGACCCACTCTCCGGACAGGAGGCCTGTGTGTGTGACAGGCTCCTGGTACCAAGACTCAGTGGTATCCCGGTTTCACACATGGGAACTGACTTTAGATTCATGCTGAGAATATTACTGTCACAGAAGGCTTTAAGAATTTCCTACCATCCAAGGCATCTTCTTTTGCCCATTTTAAGTCAGAATAGTTCCTAATATAAATCAATCTAATTAAAATTTTGCTGTCTTTAAAATTAGAGGACTGGCCAAATAGCTCAGTGGAATGAAGTGCCTGCAAGCAGGCGCAGGGGCCAAGAGTTCAATCCTTGGGCCTACTATACCAGCTCCATCCCCAGGACTTGCTGAGTTGGCAAATGAGACTGGGTATAGGGGGCTTGTGCCTGTAATCCCAGCTCTTGGGAGGCTGTAAACAGGCAGGATCACTATGAGTCTGATCTAGTAGTGAGCCCCTGAACAACCTGTAGATCCTTCTCTAAAATTATATATATATATATATATATATATATATATATATATATATATATGTGTGTGTGTGTGTGTGTGTATACATATATATGTATATATATACACATATATATGTATATATGTACATATATATATATATACACACACACACATATATATATGTACATATCAGCTACCATTATTAACCCTGTCTTAACATCCAGCTCTTCCTTCTAGGCATTATTATACATCTAGTTTTTTAAAAAGGAATAGGCTAGTACTAAATATACATATGAGACTCATAATAAATTGCGAAGGTGAAATCAAGCAATTTCAGCTCAAAAGTATGTCATATAATTGCATTTGTATGGCAAAAAAAAAAAAAATCACTGTTGGAGAAATTCACCCTTCCAATGTATGTTGCTTTGTCTGCCGATGAAAGAAGAAAGAAAGGGAGTCATCAAGCTAATAATACAGATTATTTGGCAAAGGTGGCAGGGAGAAAGGAAAAGGGAAAAGTAGCGTTTTCTTTTTGTGCCGCTGCACATACTTAATTTGCAGGCAGTGACAATTCTACCAAGGAGAACTGACTTTGTAGGTAGCAAGTACGGCCACTTTCATTCCCTGGGATGCTGAGGTGGCAGGTCCTCTGATGACAAGCTGAGTCGTGGGTGCACATGTAGTGAGTGCCTAGAGGTGGCCTCAGTCCGCTCTGAGAGGAGCAGCCTGACGGTAGCACCCATCTGCTCGTTGAGATGAGCTTATCACCAGCGTGTGCCGTTCTCCCGGTTCTAACACCTGCGAGGTAAAATCAGGGCCAAGTGCTCCGCTGTCTCTGGCAGCTTGCAGCCCATGCAGAGTATGTGGTGCAGAAGGCCGATGCCAGGGCAGGGGTGGGGCAGCAAGGTGCAGCAACAGCTGCAGCTCAGGAGGGCAGCGGGGCAGAAATTTCGTTTGGCTAGAGAGACGGGTGGGCATTTGGAGGCATGTGGACAGCAGCAAAAGTATTTTTTCTGGGTATCATGTAATACCAAGTGGGATTTATATGCAGAGTTTATACTTACCTGGTTTTTAAAGCTTCCATGCTGCTTGTTGCCTGCCTACCTGCCTGACATCTTTCCTTCCGTCCATCCATCCATCTGTCTTCCTTCATTCCTTCCTTCCTTCCTTCCTTCCTTCCTTCCTTCCTTCCTTCCTTCCTTCCTTCTTTCCTCCTTCCATCTTTCCTTTACTACTTTTTCTTTAGACTTATTATATAACACATAGCAAAATAAAATATATACTTTTAAAGAAAGAAAGAACGCTTATACTTCTGTTTATATTCTATTGGCTAGGGTGAAACCATGTGACCAGTGACCCTATCTAGCAGCAAAGGAGCCTGGGGAATATAGTCTCGCCTTATGCCCAGAAAGAAGTGACATGGCTATTGGAGATCATTAGTAGTTTCTGCTCTCACATTTTATTTTCATTGCCTTGCTTAAGGAAGACAACTCTCTAGATGAAAATTCAGATGACCTTTTATTTCTGCCCCTAGTTTCTCTTAAAACCAACATAGTAAATTCGTTATGTAAATATTGAGTGAATGGATATATAAGCATGTTGCTATTATTTTCCTTATCAATGACACAACTCAAGTATAGAGAAATCAAGTCACAAGGATTGAGAGTACCTGTCCTGGGGTAATAGTATAGTGATCTATATAGCTTTATGCCTTAGTGTGTGTGTGTGTGTGTGTGTGTGTGTGTGTGTGTGTCTTTTAATACCATTCATTGCTTGAGCAGAAAGCTGCAAAGTGAATAATGTGCAGACTCAGAAGTGAGGCACAGAAGTGAGCTAATGAGCAGAGAATTAAGGCTGGCATATCGCCCTTGTAGTGGGAAAGGATGTGTGTACTCTCTTCTTTCTACCAGTTCTGTGGATAACATCAAAATTCAGATATAAGAAACACTGAGAACCATTCAGCTTAAACTCCATTTAGCAGAACTCAGATGGTCTCAAAAGCGAGTGTATTAGAGGAACTGAAAAAAAAAAAAAAAAAGTAGTTGCGATTGTTGCGATTGGTTTTTCAGTGCCCACTTATTTGTAGGGCCCAAGACTGAGCTTGGTACTTGGGAACTGTGAACCCAAGTACAGTGGCTCTTGGCCTTCCAAGAGTTGGCCAGCTTTAGAGTACTAGTCAGCAAACTTTGTTTCTTACATCAGAGTCGATCTTGAGCTTCTCAATACATGAAACTTGCCAACCAGGAGAAATGTCTTTAACCTTCCAATTCCC
Organism: Myocastor coypus; assembly: GCA_004027025.1. NCBI lineage: Eukaryota > Metazoa > Chordata > Mammalia > Rodentia > Myocastoridae > Myocastor > Myocastor coypus. The sequence continues at coordinate 52,565 of PVJA010005332.1, read as the reverse complement.
AAAGGAAGCAACTCTCAAAGTATCAACTTTGAACAGTGGAAGAGGCCGAACTGATACATTGATGGAGTGAGGCAGGGCTGGATCTGTCCTCCCTATACTTTCAGGTAAGAGAAAACAGACCTTTCAACTCAGTACCATGCCAGCTTTATGCAGTTTTGCTGCACTTTCCCTGCGTATAAAATACATATGAATGGGGCCAGCAAGATAGCTCAGCAGACCAAAGTACCTGCTTAGAAAAGCTTAGGCAAGTGCAGGGACTCTAGTTTGATCCTCAGCACCATATGCCATGCCAGCCCCACCCCAAGGGTAGCCTGAGCTGGCCTCTGAGTCTAGGTGTAGTGGCACACACCTGTAATCCCAGTGCTGGGGAGGCTGAAAACGGGAGAATCACTATGAGTCCAAGTTGTGTCGTGAGACCCTGTAACAAACCAAACACATTAAAAAAAAAAAAAAAAAAAAAAGAGAGAGAGAGAGATGTGAAAGTAAAGGTAGATTTCAGATAAGTATGATTCAATGTAATTAGTGAGCTCCTGTGGCTAGGGTAGTAAACATAGACAGATGCTGATGGACATAAGCCTGCTGAAAGAAAGAGAAGGATCAGGAAACGTGGCAGTTTGAGGCTGACCAGGGCCTCATACTGACATGCTGTTTTAGTTAGATCTTTTGATTGGTTACTTTTTCTCTGCCTCATGGACATAAAGTTGAATCCTGATCATATTTGGTTGTTTATGCATCTTACACATAAAGTGTTTATGTAGTTTTTCTCATTGAATTTTTATTGGCTTTTCTGCTTTCATTATGATGTGATACTCCTCTCTCTGTAACAGATTATAGTATGTGTCTCATATTTTATGTTCTGGTCCAGTGTGTGTAAATTGAGATGCAATAATGAAGCTGTCTTTCACTTATTCTTTTGAAGATTTGCGCATGTTAGCTCTTTGATACACAGAACTTGCAAATGTTTTGGAAAAACGCAGTTTTGTCAAGAACGACTTTCATTGTAACCCACCAAATATACATCCTGACTTTATGGGTCCTCTTTTTATTCCAACTTTGCCGATCTTACCATTTAATTTTAGAACAGTATCCCTGTTTTGTTTTGGTTTTTTTTTTGTTGTTGTTGTTGTGTTTTGTTTTGTTTTTTTAGTACAGAATTTGGAGTGAAGCTCTCTAGGCCGAAATGCTGCTTCTAACATTTACTGGCTGTGGGATCCTGAGCTACTTGTCTTTTTAAATCTTCAATCTTGTCATCAGATCGGAACTTGGACATTTATGAGAGGGGTTAAGTTCATTCTTTTATCACAGCCAAATTTGTCTGTGTGTGTAACAACATACATTATCTGGGCACTGATACAGCATCTCCTTGCCCTAACTGGCTTGGGACAACAACAAAAAAACAAGCTCACCCCAAAGGAGCATTTGCCTGTGGGCCGAGGTCACTGTCTTCGGAATATTCACGTGTGTATCTGTTTGTCCTTCATCAGTTGTCAGCTCAGTGACTTTGTGCTCTACATATCCCTGCAGGTCATCAAAATAGTTCTACAAACAGAGGATAATTTATAGTTGACATCTTGGGACTGAGACCCGCACTTTCCATCAGGTTTATCATAAGCAGCTACCCATCTGATGCTTTAGTAACATTTGTATCCTTTTATTAAATTCAAGAATCCCATGTTCATCCCACACCTCTGTGCTGTGCCGTGATCTGTTAAGCTTTCCTTGCAATCTCTCCCAATCCACTGGGTGTTGGTCAGGGGCCTGTTTCCACACCCCTGCATAATTAGAAGCACGGGATCATCTCCCCGGGGGCCCTTGGCTTTCAGCAGGAAGCAGGGCTATCATATCAGCCTTTGGAGCTTGATAGGAGCAGAGACACTTATGTGCAGCAAGCAGGCTTCTTCCTGCACTGTCAGCATTCCGTCTGTGATTCTAACGAGAGTGAAGGTGCGAATGCACTCATGCGACTGTCTTCCATGCTTGTGTTTCTGTGTTTCATCCATGGCTTCTAACGAATCCTCCCGTGAAGGTGTCAGGAGCACAGTTTCTGTGCTGCACTGTGGAGTGTAGACCTCCGATGATTAGATCTTCTGAGCTGTCTCTGGCAATGAGCAGTCGAGGTATTTACTTCTCAAGAGATTGGTGCATTTCTACTTCTTCATGCTTCATACAGCTCATCAAGGCAGAAATGATATTCTGCAAAAACCAACCATAGCAGAGCAATTTGTATTCTTGGCCCTTTTGGGTATGTTATTTCCTTGTTAAAGAAGCATCTTGAGTACTCCTCAACGGACTCTGTATTTGTGATATACAGTCGGTCGGTCGGTTGGTCGGTCGGTCGGTCTGTCTGTCTGTCTGTCTGTCTGTCTATCTATAGATATACCAAGACCTAAAAAGATATGGCCAAATAAAAGGAAATACAGTCCAGATGGCACTGGCCACTGGAGGTAGACATCCACTTTACATCTGTCCAAAAGCAGAAAATATGGTAGAAGGTGGAAATATGTGGGTTGTAAGGATAGGACTGGGAATTTGCCTTGAGAGGGTGGGACAAGCATGCCTATAGATGTTAAACTCTAGCTGGAATCCGAAGTAGAGTTAGATTTGATTGCAAGAGGAAAAAGAGACAAGGTTCACTCCAGGTAAAAGACAGGATCTGTGTTAGGTTGAAAGACTAGAAAGAGGGTACAGTGCAGGGTGGCTACTGGACAGCCAATGTGGTCCTAGCCTGGAGAGAGAGGGAGATGCCCAGACAAGCAGATGATGGGAAAAGGAGAGGAACCTGGCTTCCGGTTGGCTGCCAGTGTGGCTCACACACCCTTTTATTTTATCACAAATACTTCAGACCTTTGCCTCTTGCATATACTTTTGCACAAATGCTGCTCCCTGGTTTTTTTGGGGGATCAGGGTTAGAACCCTATAGGGCACCTTGGGAGGAGGTAATGCTTTGCTGGTGTATTTGGCAGCTTTGTAATGTGGAAGATACCCCTTGCCATCTTCTAGGCCCTTCTAAGAAGTAGTAGAGAGACTAGGGATTTTGAAAGCCTTACAAAATCTCAGTGCATGTTTATCAGATCCTGAGCATTTACCTGCAATTTGTAGTTGTGGGCAGCAGAGTAGAGGAGCCAGCCTAGTGCCAGAGTCCAGCGTGGCCGACAGGATAGCTAACCCCTGCTGGGCCGTGAGGCTGCAACTATGGACAGAGCTTTTCCTCCCCTAAGTCCCTGCATGTGCTAATGTGAATGTGACATTCTGGGGCAGGGCTAGCACACAACGATTCCTGTTGCACAACCATCTACTTTGTGGGCCAATCAAGGCCTCACTACACACCCATCTATGGCTTTGGAATTCTCTCCAGGCTAGGAGCTTGAGGTAGACAACATTATACAGCACCAGGAACCCAGCTAACACAATTCTAACGGCCATTCCTAAATCTTCTTCTTTCTATTTGCAGATTTGAGTAGCCTAAGTTGCCCAAAGTTTCCAGTAGGAAGGCAAGGGGCTTATTGCTGAGGGAAGCATTTGAATCAAACCCTAGGAGCCAACTGCCTGAGCTTATTTTCATCAGCCTGAGATTTCTGTAGTCTTAATATAAATTTGGTGTCCTCTCATCTCCTCATGAACATGCTTTTTTCTATGGTGAGAATACATAAATCTTTATGTTTAGACACAGCCTTTAAGTGGGAGACTAAATTTAAGGACATATCAATACAGAAGCTAAACTGTGGTCTGTGCGTTGGCACAGGAAATCCATCGCTTGCCTTAGAAATAGAATACCAGAGAAGTCTGTCTATGGCCCGGGCATTCTGTGCGGTTCCCTTGAGGCAGCTGATGATCCCTTGGATTGCTGAGGATTTGCTGTGGGGTGTGGGCTGTGGGTCACCCATCACGTTTACGTGCACTGTTACGGAAGCCTGCTAGCACGTGGCCACTGGCCTAAGAACCCAGAATAGAGGAAGACAGTCCGAAGGAGTAACAAGTATTAGGCAGAGAACTAGAAACGATGAGCTCCACTTGGGGTGAGGAAGCCCTGCTATTATTCTCTGCTTCGTTCTTTCCCCTGTCAGAATTCTAATGTGCTATAAATGACACAACTGAGTCCTTAAGTTCTCGAGGTGGAATCACAACATCCAAGACTCATAGTTCACTTTGATGGTGTCACATACAGGGTGCTTTTGCCTACAAAGCCCCATGTCACTATTCCACCTTGCCAGGGACCAACTGCTATCTTCTGTATCCTGCCGAAGAAAACGGAGCCCCAGCACAGGCCACTATCTGGTCCAAGATCTCTTTTGTAGGCTGGTAGAGCTGGAAATTGAATTGAAATTCAAATTTTGCCTGATTCCAAAGACCTTAAAGTACTGTACTCTTTTATCTGATTTTTTTCCCAGTCCCTTCTTTGATACAGATGGAGAGTTGGTGGAAATAATCCCACAGTCCTCTGTAGGAAGATGTCCATCCTCTGACCGTGGAGGTACGGGGGAGGGAGAAGAAAAGAGTTGAAGGCCCTCTGCTGGGCCACAGGTGGAGGACAGCATTCTGGGCCCAGGAGGGGAGAGAACAGGGCATTTCATGCGGAATGTTAGCGGCAGACTGGGCCATCCCCCAGAATGGCGCTATCAGTCAGATCTCGGACACATTTGCCATGGCTGCTCCCCTGTTCAGAACCTGGCCCTGGAGGCCCACCCTGTCTTCATCATTGTTGGGCAGGAAAGAGAAATGTCCCTTTGATCTGTGGCACGGTAGCGGGAGGAGCAAGGAATTCCTTAGACCTGGCGCTTCCCTCTCATGGGAACAAAGCCCTGTCGGCACATTTGCTTTGGAGCATCCACTCTTCAACGGAGCATGCCATGGGAGACAGAGGAAGTGGAAGAGCCCTCCCCTCACGCTGAGGGCTCCGAGGTCCTCCTTGCCAGGGGAGGATGTCAGCGCTCAGCCCAGAGGAGATGAGCGTCTCACAAAGAGGCACAGAAGCTGGAAAGGATGGAGCAGGCCCTACAGCTGTCCCAGCCGTGTTCCATCCACGTAGATTGGTGGGCTCACACCATCCTGAGCCCAAGGAAAGGCACTGCCCAGGAATGGCTGGGCTAACTTTTGAGCTATGTTCACAATTTCAAAAGTAAGACAAGTAAGACAGACAGCGACTGTTCCCTACTGATCTTCCTTGGGAGAGGAATGTTTCTGAATGGAGTAATTCTGAATAGAGAATGTATGGCTTTTACAAATATATTCAGTTTCCCTGTAGTGTAGTATACTTTGATGTATTAAAATACAGCTCACCTCACTCATATTACTGCCCCAATGCCTAATGCTATAAAATTAAACTGTTCCTTGCTGATATTTTATTAAGCTCCACCAGCATTTTAGATCCAGACATCTCATAGAGCTTCGGGCCATATGTTTTATACGCTGTCAGAGTGAACTCTGACATCAATCCGTAAGCCCCTTCCCCCATGGCGCTGTACAATGCAGCATGTTCACAAACTCTGCTTAAGCCTGTCCTGAAAATGTTACTGGTTAGAAATTACTGTCTCTGTGTGAGTAGGAATGCTTAGGTAAACTCTAATCAAACAAACAAACAGACAAACAGAGAGATCGCATTATGAAGAGCCCTACTTCCCCAGATAACACTTTTGTACTTATTTTTGTGCCTGATATTCTGGAGATTTTTTTTTTTTTAATGGAAGAGGTCTTTCTTTTGATGAAATTTTTCTGAAACCCACATGCAAAAAAAAGGGCAAATGTTTCTGCAGAGCAGTTTTACCTCTTTAGCAGGAGCCAAAGGTACCTGTGTGTTGGTGTTTTAAGAAATAAAGGGATACACCCATAAATGCCAATCCTCTTAACAAGACTAACTTTGTCATTCAATAAGAGAGATTATTGCATAGATGTAAAACCAGTTAACACATTTAAAACTTGATAAGAGGCAATCCGGGGACGTTTCCTGTTCTCCAGTGATTAAAGCAAATCAAATGTGGATCCTGGGGAGGTTTTCCATGGTACGAGTAATGCTCTGAGTGTTGCTTCTGGTAATGCAATTAGGAAATATTGGCCCCAGTTAATGTAACTTAAACAAAACATGTTGTCCTCGTCAAACTTGTTCAAGTTGTTAAACAGGCAAGCCCTTGTCCAACAAGTTAAAAAACAGGGCGTATAGTGTTTCCATGGAAACTCTGTTAAAATACTGATTTGTGGATATGATCATAATCAGCCCCATAATCTAATATGACTGAATTAAATGAAAAAGAATCTCAGTTATGAAGTAAGCCCCCTGTGCAAGAGTATTCTTACACATGCAGAAAACATATGGTCCCTGACGGACACCACTTTCAAACTGCTTGTTGGCACAGGGAGAGACCTTTGATGCTCCAGTTTTGGTTGTTTTTTTTTTTTTTGGTCCCATCATTGTTCTTCATTTTCACAATGCTGGGGCTCTGTGGGGGAGCAATAAATAAAGTTGCTGACATTTGGCCTTTTCGGTATCTCTCCTTCCCCTCCCCCACAGTACCTCATATTCTTTTCATTCTCTTCTGCAACAAGAGAAAATCACCCGAAATATGATTTCGTGAGATGTTACAAGATTAAGTTTTATTAAGGTAATAATTTTGCCCCGCTAATGGGATCTCAAAAGAATTCAGACCACAAGGCCTCAGATGGATGTTTTTGACCTCTAGAAAAAAGGACACTCAGCCAAGAACTGGAGTGTGCGCCCTTGAATTGGGGGAGGGCACATCGCAGGGGTACATGGGCCGTCTCCCTTCCACCCAGCCCTGCGGTGCTGCGGCCACCTAACCTGGCTGTCGTAAAATTCAGAAATGTTCACCACGGGATAAACTTCAGCCTGATGATTAGGCTGTCTTTCAGCAAACCAACTTGATTTATTTGCTAACTGTATCATCGAGGAACTATCACAGGTGCTATTGTTGGAGTTAGTTTCCTTTTGCAGAAAAATGTATTTGCAGCCAGGAACAAACTGTCCATCAGGGCTGAGCGGTCACCCAAACCTTCCTCTCAGCCTCCCAGTGCATCCGCAGCGTGACTTCATGCCGGTGCTTTTCATATGATCCTGTCGTACTCAGGCAGGAGTGGCTGAGACTCGACTTCTAGCCAGAGTTGGACGGGCCTCAGAGATTCAGACTCCCGGCCCAAGAAGTGGGTGCCTTTCTTCCCTGGCACCTCCCACAAGGGCCACGCCTTGTGCTGCACCCCTAGCTCTTGCTGACTTGGGCACTGGGAGAGAGACACCAAGAGAGACAGAGGCTCAGGTCTGCACTGATGTCTTTCTGACTTTTGATGTCAGAATAAAGCTATATATAAACATTGTAAGTAAGTTCCTATAGTGCTAGAGAATCTTACAACAACAACAACATATTAGCAAACCCTAACCCACTTCTTCTCACCTCTGGTTTCTTTCTAGAAGTAACTGTTTTCAACTCTTAGTCTCTCATTGACACATTGAGATTACAGCCTTGTAGTTCATTCTAGACATGACCTATTTACTTCCTTTTTTTTTTGAGACAGGGTCTTGCTATGCAGTTCAGGCTGGCCTTGAGCTCACTTTTGCAGCCCAGGCTCGAACTTGCACTGATCCTCCTGCCTCAGCCTCCTGAGTGCTGGGATTACAGGCGTGCGCCACCATGCCCGGCTGCTTTACTTCCTTCAATACATGGTGCTTTGGGGTTTTACACTCACTGCCCTTACCTGCCTATTTCATACACTTGTTGAATCAGACAATAACTATGTTGTTATAATATTCTATGTGTAGCCTCTCGTGCATTAAAAGTATGCCCTTATGTGTTTCCTTTTTTATGCTAATTTTCCTAGAATGAAAAATCCCCTTGTCCCCGTATTTACTGCGTTTTTCTTCTATTTACCGCCAACTTTACCCTGATGTGTTTTAGCGGATATCTAAAATGCCTAATATTATTTGCTATTTTCACCAATTTCACCGCACCATGCGGACACTTTCCTCCCTGCACTCTCTGCAGTTTCGCCTTCTTTTGGACTAGCTGCGCTGGTGCAGGGCCGCTTGGCAGCTCTGAGCCAAAGACTTCTCTTTACCATTTTCCTCTGCCGTATCTCAGAAACCTACGCTTTCCTTTTTCTTCACTTAATTTCTTATGTTGCTGAAAAATGTTCTCCGGTAGTGTTTTAGGAAAAGGCAGATAATTTCTATAACCCTTGCAGCTCTGAATATGTCTGTGTTCCATTCTTTCACATGGTATTCATTTGTCCAGGGATAGGATTCTGGGCTGGAAATCATTTTTCCTCAGAATTTTGAAGGCATTCCTTCATTTGCTTTTGACTTCCATTGTTGCTGTTTAATTCTGATGTAGATTCTTTGATATGGCCCGGTTTGCCCTAAAAGCTTTCAGGGTATGTTCATTGTGTTTGGTTTCAGAAGTCTCAAGAGACTCTGTATTGTGGTTTTCATGTGAAATGGCTCCAAAAGTTTCCTGTGTATGGAAGGAAGGTAATTGGACCTAGGGGTGCTAGACTTATCAGTGGGTCCGTACTAGTGAGTGCAGTAACTCGGTGTGCCATTAGGAGGCGAGATTTGATTGGGATGGGTCACTGGGGAGGGGTGACCCGGAAGGAGTTTTCTGGAGTGTTTGTTCATTGAGGCAGGAACTTGCTGTGTAGGCCAGGCTGGCCTCAAACTCATGGCAGTCCTCCCGCCTCAGCCTCCTGAGTCTGTGATTCTAGGCATGAGCCACCACACCTTGCCTAAAAGCCTGTGTGGTTGGCCGCGGATCCGTGCTTCTCTGTGCTTCTCTCTGGTCAACATGGGATGAGTGATGGTGATGCCCTTTATGCCTTAGAGCTAAAGCTGCTGTGTAGCAAAATCAAACTCCCCTCCTGTAGGTTGCGGGCCTCAGGCAACTTGTCCCAGTGGTGAGATGCCGGAAGGTGTGCCATGTCATAGCTCTGCTCCACACAAGGTCCTATGCTGGGCCCACTCATGCTCTCTTTCCAGTCTCTGCAGGAAGGCTTGTTGCTCTTCCTCATCCCGACAGTCTCTTGACTGTAAGATGCCATGGATAGAAATGGAGGTTCTAAAGAAATAAAAACAATGCCCATTGGGGTACCGATACGGAAAGCTCTCCATCTACCCACCATCTCCTCTACCACAACCTCTAAGGTCCTTGCCCTTTACCTCACTTTGCTTGTGAAGGCTTGCCCCTGGCCCTGGGGCTGCAGATTAAAAGCTGCTTCCCCATGATCCCCACGCCTTGGTTGGGGTTCCCCTTTCATATCCCCGTGTCCTTGTGCACATGTTTTTTCCCCCACTCACCTTGATTGTGTGACACATGTGTGCTGTAAGAGATTTTAAGCTCAAGAGTGTGTGTCACATTCCTCACTGCCCAGCTCTGAAGATGCTCATTTGGAGAGAGAGGAGAGAGCGTGAGGAGGCAGTGAAATGCAGGGGCAGTGTCTGGAAGCACTAAGGGTAGGGCAGAAGAGAGGGCTGCTTAGGGACGACCCTCCCAGTAGGAAGGGCAAATGAAAAAAGTTGATTTAACAAAGAAGAAAGCAAATTCTCTTGCATCAGTGCCTTGTTTGAGAATGCCAGATACTGACAGGGCCATAGACCTTGGGAGGAACTGTCCCATAAGCTGCACTGAACAAGGATTTTGTCGATATTGGGAAAGGAGGCTGCCTTGGATGGAAAGAATCCAGTCCAGTCCTTTAACTCTTGAAACAAAGGAAAGCTTAAAAACAAAGAAGTAAAGCACTGAAAGTGCATGTACTTTATTTAAAAAAAAAAAGAACGGTCCCTGGGACCACTTAGTCCCTTGCTGCGATTATGCAGAAGGCACGGGTCTCAAGAGTGAGTGATCTTTATCTGTGGTTGTAATACTGTGCTGATAAAAAATGGCTAAGCGTTGTAACAACTGAATCTGTCTGTGCCCGAGGTGCATTTAAGATGATTAGAGGTACCTGGGGTGCCTGAGGCAGGGAGTCGGGGCTCTTCGCTGTGGACGGCTCCATGCAGCAACAATCTAAGGAGGATTTAAACGGTTTATTATAGCAGCGGTGGGTGAGACAGCGTGAGATGAGTGAGATAGAGAGGACTTTGTGGATCTGAGAGCATGTCACTGGGGTAGGGAAGGAAACGACTGGCTCTGGCTGGCAGAAGGGTCATCATTAATCTTTCCTGGAATCCTGTAAGGAAAAGTGATCTTCCATTCTAGGAAAATACTGTAATACCAGAGATAACAATTTCTGAGCTTTTACTTCGGGCCAGACACTCGGCTTGATCTAACTTTGTCATCACAGCTTTAAAACTGAGCCAAGGGAGATTAAGTCATTCAACCAGACGCCGTCCTTGACTGCTGAGTGGGAGTCCTGGATTCTAATTCTAAACCCACCATTATTCTGGGCTGCCTCTTGGCTTTGTCAGTAGACTGAAAATTGAGAACATGGAGAGATCTTCCAGGCGGTGCTGATAAAGTTCTAAGAGAAAGCAGGCAGCCCAAGAAGCCATAGCAAAGACTTGCCAGAAGGGGGTAAAGAGTCCCAGGAGTGCAGCAGGGACTTCTAAAAAAAAAAAAAAAAGTCTTACGGGAGCTACAGGACACCCTCCCAAGCCTGTAGGAGGGCCTGCAACACATGTGTATAGGACAGTAGCACAGATACCAGTGCCAGCAGTCCCCCCAGTGGCCTGGCACCTGGAACAGGCTGATTTACAGCATGGAGATAGCTGAGATTTACCTGCGTGCAATCTAAGTTTCTGCTCTGGCTTCAGCCCATGAAAATAAGAGATCCCAACTCAAAAATCAGTCTAGAGCTGATCCTGGCTACAGAAGATGCGTTGTGTGTTCCAAGTAGCAAAAGCTTGAATACCGGGCCATAGGGGAGTAGAGGCTTGCAGCACCATGGAGACATGGGAGGAGGTGGGTGAGGAAGTACCTAAGGAAGTGCTTCTTCATTCAGAACATGCGTGGCATGCATGCGAACTGTTGCAAACCTTGTCTCCTCTGCAGTTGCTCCTGCAGTAATGCCGCCTTGGCCTTCTACTGATTTGCTGCCTTCTAAAATTAACAGCTGCCGCCTTATCAGCAATTGCTGACCTGAACTCACATACAGGGATGATCTAGGGGAAAGGGGACCTGGCCTCTTCTCGTCAGACTCCTATAGAGAAGGTGGTACACACAGTTGAATCCAGCCCTTCGTAGACCTTCCTCTGATTTCACATTACAATGAAACCGAGACCGCCCTACACCCCCACCACCCCGCCCACTTGCTCTTGGTTGTCTTGGCTAAAGACTGAGATAGAAAACTTGGTGCCTGGGGACGTTTAGGCGTGGTGTGGGTCTGAGGCCATGTTAACGGGATCTATTGAAAGCCCATCTGGCTGAGTGATTCCTCGCTATACTGTCTCAGTAAAAACCGAGAAATTCCTGTCCCCAGGAAGAAAGTAAAATGCTCTAGAAAGATGAGCAGCCAGCCCCTGCCTGGAGATGCAGGTGCCTGCCTTCTTTGCTGTCCAGAACTTGGTCACTTAGACCAATTGCACAGGCTACATGTGCTACACTGAGGGACAAAAGCATTTCACCACAGACACTCCACGTGGCCAGATAACTGGGCACCATGGCATGGAGGGAGGGATGGCGAGGCACCCTAGGCAGAAGCCTTAGGATTCATTAGTGACCTGTGAAGTAGAGAAGGGCAGTTTGTTTGTTTGTTTCTTTCTTTCTTCTTCATTTTTTTTTTTTTTTTTTTTGCTGGACCAGAGTTTGAACTCACAACTTCACGTTTACCAGGCAGGCACTTGGGCCATGGAGCTATCTCCCCAGCCCCCAAGAAGGGCAGTTTGAATGTGACAGATTGCCGCTGTCAGTCATTGTACCTGACTCCATGTCAGTGCTTGTGACAGTTCCCTATACATGCCAACAAGTACCCCATTTCCTGTCAGGAGGAGACCACCCAATGGAAACTGCAGCCACGTTGCTCAAGATGTCACTCACTGTGGACAATGAAAACCAAACTCAGATTGGCTTCTGCAAAATCAGTAAATGACAGGGAGCTAAGTATTTGATTGCTTGAGGTGGGTGGCAACTAATTGTCTCACAGAACTAAAAAGTCCAGGGGCCAGGCAGGATGGCTCAATGGTCTAAAGCGCCTGCTTAGGAAAGCTTAGGCTGCTGCAGGGACTGCGGTTCAATCCCTAGCACCACATGCTGCGCCAGCCCTAACCTCAGGGCAGGCTGAGCCGGCCATACAAATAAATAAATAAACAAACAAAAGTTCTGGAACAAGAAAAAAAAAATTAAATAAAAAATTGTTGGAAAAAAAAAAAAGAACTAAAAAGTCCAAAGCCAGAAGTAGCCCCAATGTTCTTATTCTTCTGTTTCACTTCTCTTTGCATTATTCCTCCTCTTCTACATCTGTTGGCTGTTGGCTGTTGGCTGGAGAGCCTACAGGACCAACTTGGTCCCCTCAGAGGAAAGAAGCGCTCTCTTTGTAAAAGTTCCAGCTTCAAGTTCTGGGGCTTGTTCTGACGGCCTTGTGAAGGATGGCAGGTGGAGAGGACGCATCTTACATGTGATGATTACTGACTTAA
>PVJA010005332.1:0-35000 GCA_004027025.1 Myocastor coypus | reverse complement strand
GTAATAGATATAGGTGGGGCATAATGACATTGTGTGGGAGGTGTTTACTTATAGAGCTGGGACTCCTGAAATTCTCCACGTTTGGGACATTCAGGATGGGGCTAAGATCATGGCTACAACATAGCTCCAGAACACAGGAGTCAGGTGACCTAGGCTATACGCAGGGAAGACGCCCCAGTCGTAACAATGGGACTCTCGAACACCTCATTTTCTCAAAACCGGCCCCTACAATACTCATCAACCCATGGTTATTTCATTTTGAAGATATTTTGTTTTCAGGCCAAAGGTCCAGCTTCCATGGAAGCAGTGGCAGTGTTATGGTTTGTGTCTAGTTGTCCCCTCAAAGCCTCATGCAGTCATGGGGTGGGGACTTCTAGAGTTTGAGGCTAACTCATGACCCCCTGTGATTATAGGTCTTAGTACTACTGGCCTTACGGGAGTGAGTGCTACAACCAGCCTGGGACTGAGAGCCTGAATGTAATATGAGAGAGACAGACAGAGAGAAAGACAGACAGACGGACTGACAGACAGACAGTCAGACAGACTTGTTTTCTGTTGCCATTGTTGCTGCCCCCCCCTCCATTTTGCTCTCTGCTCATGGCTGCCTCCATGAAAATTTACCCTCTGCCATGTGCTCCTCAGCCTTGGCGCCACCTGAGAAGGGACGGAAACCTCCAGTAACTGAGATAAATAAACCTTTCCTTCATTTTGAGTGGCAGGTATTTGTCCCAACAGTGAGAGAAGAGGTAACTGAGATAAGTAGCCACAGAAGACAAGAATTAAGCTTTGGATCCCAGGTTCTCCTTGCCCATGGACTCTGGCACCAGCCTCAGGGACACCCCCACCTCACAGTGGTGCAGGAGTCCCCAGTAGCTTGAGTTACCATGTGGCAGGGCCTGGAGCTCAGTGCCCCACTGCCCCGGTTTCTCTTTCTTCTTGGACCCTGAGTAGACATGAGAAAAGGCCAACACTCGTGTTCTTGGGGCCTGCATGAGTATAGGCTCTGAGATTTAGTCCTCGCTGTTGAGTTGTAGGATCCATGCAGCTCTGAGTTTAATTTCTACCAGAAGCTGTGGTCTGCATAGGTATGAGCTTTCAGTGAATTTATTCTCTCTCTCTCTTTACTTCTGCAGCTTGCCTAAGACTGCAGGGCGGGGGTGGCACTTAATCATCTAATCAAGCAGGCAGTTACTGAGTCACTCAGAGCCATCTGGCTCTCTGTCATCAGTCAGGTCAGTGCTGTGTCCCCCTCACTCCAAGGGAATGTCACCTTGGAGTCAGCTGGCCTCACCCAGACACACATGTTTAGGCAGAGAGCTTCCTCTGTTGGCCAGTCCATGGCCCTGGGAGGTTGGCTCCATTTTAGCAAGGACGAGGCTGGGAGGGGAAGCCCGTGGGTCCTGCTGCTTCTTGGGACACGTAAAGAGACAGAGTGGGAGGCCAGGAACACTTTCCTGCCCTGGGAGACCCAGCCAAGCCTTGAAATGCACCCCAGGGTTGGAGGCCTTGACTTGTACAGAAGGCATGCCCGTGCCTTTCCCTGGGCTGGGCCAGGGCCGCCCGGGAGCCTCTTCCCTTTCTGGTCCAGGCCACTTCCCCCAGATGGTCTGATGATGGTGATGAATATGGGGTGGAGGAAAACACCAGCTCAGGCAATTTCCCTACTTTTCTTTCATGTCCTGAGATTCCTTAGAGCCTCAGTTTTACAGACTCAAAAATCCAGATTTTCTTCCTTTGTTCTCCAAGTTCCTCTGTGCCCTCCCTTCCCTGAGGCCGTGGGCCTGGAATGCTTTAGCTGAGCCAGTGGAGGAGAGCCAGAGGGTGCCAGGAAATTCTGAGAAGAATGTTGGTGACAATTGCCTTTCAAACTGTTATTCCCCTAAAGGAATCAAGAGAGGCAGCTGATTAAGTGCCTAGTGGCCAGAGTATGGTGCCTTTGCTTCATTCAGGTTTGATTTAATGCCTGCTGGGCACCAGCTGTGCCAAGGGAATCCTGGTGCCAAGGAGGGAGGCCAGTGGGGAGGGCATTAAGATCAGGCTGCTGCTCACGGCTGAGGCCACTGACTGTTGGGCAGGCTTGTGGACATGGGTGGGCGCTGCTGAGAAGGGATCAGACTGGCCCACCTGCCCCTCCGCTTGCCCTCCATGGACCTGACCAGTGCACAATGCTGAGGGCTCAACACAAGAGCCCCAGATGTTGCCAAGCCTGTGTTTGGGAACAATCACCTAATGACAGAAGATGGCTTTTCCAGCCTCGACATCTGCCAGATTAAAAGGCAGGATCAAACTGGTACCCTGCAACCAAGGCTGATTTCCGCACGTTCCAAGGTCCTGAGATTCCAGGAGGTTGAAGAAAACAAAGTGCTGGATTCCTCCGGAGTGCTGTCTGTCCTCTCGTTAATGATTTTGCCTTCTCTCCTCCCTCCCCACTCACGAGCGCCTTGTGTCCAGCTGTTCTAACAGGACCTGCTACAGCTGGACACATCTGCCAGCCAGGTGTTTGGTTTTGGAGGATCCCTCTGGGTGGCCAGAGGGAACCAGGCCCAATTTATAAGTACGTGCTCTTCTTCTCTTGGTTCTTTTCTGGTGTGGTCAACATTTCCGTGGTAAATGAAAGGGAAATTGTGCATAAAGATAGGGAGCCACAGTCTTCCCGACCCACAGTTGCATGAGGACATTTTTCATGTGACAGTCTGTCTCCAGGATGGCCACCAGTTTTGTTTATACTTTCTTGTTAAGTCCTGGTTCTATAAAGGCTAAGGATAGTCAACTTCCTTCTTTGTGTCAGGTGCACAGATGGTCTTGAAGCTCTCAGTCTCTCTGAATGTGTCACCAGCTTGGGATGTTGACGGGACCTAGAATATTCTCTCTGCACCCTCTCTCCCTGGTTACTAGGTCCTTGTGAATTTTTACTCAGCCTTCAGGTCAAGCCTCTTAAATGAAGACTTCATTAGCTCCACCTCCAGATTAGATTGGTAGCTCTCAGATCAACCTTAAAGTTATAGCCTGTCACTGAGGCCAGAGGGTCATCCTTACTTGGACAAAACAGACCCAACTGGAAATTCAGATCATCGGTACAAACCTTCTGGTTTACCTAGAGAATGGCAATTGGTTTGGCCTCGTGTTGTTGTAGACAGCTGAGTTAGACAGAAATATTGTAGGCAAGTAGACAGGGCTAGGCCAGTGCGGAAGGACCTGGTACAGAAGGCAAGACACCTTGCCACTGTGGGAGAGACAGGCACCATTGTCGCGGGCCAGACCTCAGGACAAAAAATGAAACAAAAGCACCCACGTACCTCCCTAGGGATGGACATCAGGGATTGGTATTCTAAATAGGTATCAATCACCTTGAAACAGTGAGAGTCACTTAACTCAGCCCCCTACAGGAAGAAAGCCCCCTTCTACATTCTTTATCTGTTTGCCGCATGGCTTGCTTCCCCACTTGATGCTGATTCAATCAGTTTTACATGAGCAGTTATCCTTATAACCTTACTGGTTAACCATAGTTTGTCCCACCTCAGGCCCACCTTACTAGTTCCCATATTTTCCACCTTGGACCTGCATCACGCCATGGACTTGCTCTATAAAATTCTCTTTAAAAGGCAAGGTCCTTGGCAACCCAGTGGGGTCCCTTTCTGTCCCTCTTTCAGATAGAAGTTTTCTTTCCCTTAGTAAGTAAATTCTTCT
This sequence comes from Myocastor coypus, assembly GCA_004027025.1. Taxonomy (NCBI): domain Eukaryota; kingdom Metazoa; phylum Chordata; class Mammalia; order Rodentia; family Myocastoridae; genus Myocastor; species Myocastor coypus. Next base: position 31,313 of record PVJA010005332.1, on the reverse strand, counting down.
CTGAACTTCTGTTGTGCCTAAAGTTCGTTCTTCAGTATTTTAGAACATGAGCTCAACCCAGATAGCTTTTGCATTGGAAGTTTCTTTCTCCTGTATCATTAGGCGCCTCCCCTCTGTGTTTTTATCTGATGAAAGAAAACAAAAAATGCTGAGCACATACATGTGAGCTCTCACAGTTCCGGAAACCCTCTTGACTTTGCTGTGTGAGTTTAAATTCAAAGTGAAGACTACTTTCCAGGAGAAGGCTTTCAACCTCACGCCTTATTTCCGTGATCCCCGATCTTCTTCAATACCAAGTGTGGGCTACTCTCAGTTCACACTTTGCAGGACCTTGTGAGGACTGGCAGAAAAGCAGTTGAAGCTTCTCGCACATACCCATCATGCAGTTGGGGGCATGATAAGTGGTATTCACTGCTATTCTCGCTAGTGCTGTTGTCATTAGGTGACAGCATTTCCGTGGTCAGATTTATAAAATCATTTTTATGATCAAATCTGTCGTGCAATTTGCAGGCATCTCTGTTAAGCAGGGAAATATGTTTCATGAATGAACTTCTTGGTTGCAGTTTACCACCCTGAAATGACAGTTGCTTCAGGTTTTGTGCGGGAGCCGGGTGGGCAGAGATAGGGGCTGTGTGTGGCCCAAAGCAGGTGAGTTTGATGTGCGACTGTGGCAAAGCTCAAGGGTTCCTCTCTTTGTCCCATCAGGAGGGGACAGAAACAAGATTGTAGCCTTGTGTCACCCTCCCCCCCCCCGGGGGGGGGGTGGAGGCTGTGACATCTTCAGAGCTTTCCTGACACCAACTGCCTGGTCTGCTCAAGGCATATGCGCTCTTGCTCTCTCTCTCTCTCGCTCTCGCTCTCACTCTCGCTTTCGCTCTCTGTCTCTGTCTCTGTCTCTGCCTCTGTCTCTCTCTCTGGCTCTCTGTCTCTCTCTCTGTCTCTCAGTCTCTCACCTGAGATCATTTTTGTACATCCTGGTCAGCATCCATGTTTGATTGGTGTTGTTCTGTTTTGCTTTTTTTTTCTTCTTTCAGAAGTTTTGTTTGTTTATTTATTTATTTTTATGGCTGGCTCAGCCTGCCCTGAGGGTAGGGCTGGTGCAGCATGTGGTGCCGGGGATCAAACTGCGGTCCTTGCAGGCACCTAAACTGTCCTAAACAGGCGCTTTAGACCACTGAGCGAACCTTCCAGAAAGGCCCACCTACATGAGAACTTTCCTCTCCTCAGCACAGGGGACTCCCAGGGTGTAAAGGATGGTTCCCCTCTAACTGAGTGAGGTGGAAACAATAAATAATTTATAATGTAATTTAGCGTCAACAACTGGTAGTGCTGAGGAAGAGGGAAGCCCTTTTAACTGTTGGCAAGAAGACACCTCAGGGTATTTTGTGGGTCAAGCGAAGTCAGGTGTTTCCCTACTGCAGTGGGGGAAGTGCACCTTGACAGACTTAAGAGTCTCCCGGAGAGAATGTGAGGCAGATATTTAAATGGCTCTGGCGTCTGAGGGAGTCCTTCACGGTGGGGATCTACTTGGAACGGGACGGCTTGGACCCGGTGAGCCTCTCCTGAGTCTTGGCAAAAGAGCAGGTTTTACATGAGAAAGCAGCTTTGCTAGTCAAGTCCTGTTATCCTAATACGGGAGACCGTTTGATCAATGTACTGTTCAGAAATACTAGTTTTGGGTAAGTTTTTGGTGAAATATTTTTACTTACCTTATCTTTCTGAATAAAAAGCGTTCTGAAACCACCAGTGCAATCCCGAGAATGGTGTTGATGGACACGGCCTTGCTTCCTCGTCCTGAGTTAAGCTGCAGATACTGACTGGCTCAACCCTCCCTGGGCTAAGTCACTCCAGACCATTGCCGGGGATGTGCTGTGTGATGCCCAGCCTAAGGTCCAGCTTTAGTCAATAAAAACTCTTTTATCTGGCAACCCTATGCATATTTGAAACGACCTATCTGAGAATTAAGTCTACATCTCTAGCTGTTATTGCTGAGTCAGATGGCTTACGGTATCCAGATCGTGTTCCCCACGGACATCAGCTGGGCTGAGCTGATTCAGGACCATGGAGCTGGGAATATTAGGGAAAGTCCTCCTCCCTATAGGTGCCCTGAAACACGAGCCAGAGACTCAGAAGACTTGGAAGCATTTCTCCAGCACTAGGGTCTAACTATGAGATTATTGTACTGCCATTTTGTGTAAAATACAGTCACAAACATCCAGCTTTTGGGTGCTCAGCAAATATACACAGCCATTCTATTATGGCTTTTGAAATATTCAGAAACTTGACCCCCAATTTTAATATAACATCCTTGGTAAATGTTATTATGTGGTGGCCTAATAAAGAATTATTAACCAGGGAGCTATCATTTGGAAGCTGGAAATCTTCATCATGGATATTGACTTGTGCAGTTCTGCTTAACATACAATGAAGCCAGAGGCTTAAATATTGTATTTTGAAAGTGGGAATTGACTCTACAACTGTACTGGTTGGAAAACTTTATTGAAATAATACTATTTGAAGAGTTTTGTGAGCCTAAAGTGATCTGATAAAAACTATTTGATGCCAGCTCCAGCAGCCTCAGAAAGCTGAGGGAGTATAGGTTACCTCAGATAAAGCCTGGAACACACTTCTAGATTACCTCAGAGATACCAAAGAACATGATTATTCCATTCTACAGTCCTGCTAATTCCTTTCAATGTTGATCCAGTCAAGGAAGTGGGTTCCAGAGAGGAAACAGGTATCACTGTCTCTCTAGTCTTCACTAAAGGTGACTGTTCCCAAGAAACTCTTGACAGGATGAAAATAAAGTAAAATGGGCAGGTAAGCGGATCAGGCCTTCTTCCTTTTTTTTTTTTTTTTTGAGACAGGGTCTCACTATACAGTTCAGGCTGGCCTTGAGCTCACTTTTGTAGCCCAGGCTGGTCTCGAACTCGCACTGATCCTCCTGCCTCAGCCTCCCGAGTGCTGGGATTACAGGCATGCGCCACCACGCCCGGCTTTGGCCTTCCTCCTAGTGTAGCCCCAGAAGCCAGGCACAGACAGCGGCCAGGGTGAGTTTCTGATGAAGACAGGCCTCCACAGCTATGAGTCCTCAAAGAACATCTTTTGCTATCGCTCTGTCAGTGGAGTGATAAAGTGGCCCTGCCGGTCCTCCCTCCCTCTCACCACAGACATCATCTAGGGCTTTGCTATTTAAAAGTGAGTATGTAAAGTGAGTATCTCCCCCTGCCTCATGCGATGGGGAGTTTTTCAGAAGTAAGGTATGCAGTTGGTTAGGGGCTATATTTGTAATGCCTCCTCCCCGTTTATCTTTCTATGGCTTCACTCAGCATTGGCTAAAATATGAGGTGTGTCTGCCGCAGCGAGAATGGAATCTACCCCACCTCCCAATTTCTGAAATAATACCATACCTTGGAGATTAATGTCCCCGGCTTTACCAAGATTATAACGAATACGTATTACTTTGATCTAGTTTTCGAAAGGTTGTTGTGCTGGTTCTCTCTCGCCTGTAATCTTCCAAGAAAGCTTTTGGGTCCTCCAGCCTGACACCCAGGGGGGGACCTGAGAGCAGCTGGCTTCCCTTTCGCTCTCATCTGTAGGAGGATATTCTGTTCTCAGTTGCGCCCAAATTAGCCCCAGGATTTTCGTTGTGTTTCTTGTCTCACATTCCTTCATGCAATTCATTAAACTCTTCACATGAAATATTTACCAGATGAGCTGTGTCATAATGCACATTGTGGTTTTCAGTTGTGATTCATGTGGTCAGTGACTCCTCCTGGACATTAGCAGACCCCATAATGGGCTTGCATCAATATAAAGAATGCCTGCACAGTGGCCTTAGTCCAAACCCAGTGTAAATTGTGAAAGACTCCAAAGAAGTGACATTCAGATTCATTTTGAGTTCTACTTGCAACTAACTATTTTGAAAACAAACAGAAGAAAACATTTAAACAAATGTGGCTTGGCTAACAGCTTTTGGGGTTGACTGTTAATTAAGGCAAGTTGGAATCGAAATGGGCCAGGGCTTGTCTCCACAAGTGTGAGTCTTCCTTGCCATGGTGTGCAGAGCAATAAAAATTCGGAGATACTGTCACAGGGTTGAGACAGGGTGGTAGACATGCACTCAGCCAGGTACAAGTAGCCGCCACCCAGTAGCAGGGCCGATTTTCTGCAGGAGAAAACCTTAATGGGTGTTTTCCTGTAGTTTATGTTGGGTTGAAAGAAAAACTAAGAGGAAATTCATAGGAAATATCCATGAGGCTTTGTACTTATGAGTCATTTCTGGGAGATTTGCTTTCCTAGTTGAGAAGATAAGTTTTTCTGTCATAGATTTCTGCCTGAGAGTTAAGATCTGCTACAAAACTCCCACTGTGGCCAGGCCAGCGCTGGGAGATAACTCGCCCCTCCTCACTAGAAGACAAGCTGCCGGAGCGCACCAGGCCCTTACAAAGCTTTCCAACCCCGAGCCTGGCCAGTGAGCCCCTGCGGACAGTGTGGTCCCTTTCAGTTCTGCTATGTGAGCCGCATAGCTTTGTCCTAAGTGTGCAGAAATAATGACAATTAGAGAAAGGGAGAGAGTCACTTCAGGAGTATACTTACTGCATGTCATGATGTTTTAAAGCACTGAGTCATTGATATTATGCCCTGAAGATCCTTTCTAGCTATGGACAGTTTGGACTTACTGTGCATGAATTTTCCGCATCAAAGGTGTATTGGTTGTAGAAGAATCACCGAAAGCCCTAGGAGCAAATCGTTTCATAATTGCACGACTGCTAACCACACTACCAGGCTATTAGAAATATTCTAGTACATGCCGTTACTCTTGTTCCACAAGAATTCTGTTCAGAAGCTAGAGCCAGTGTCACTCTGCTTGTGGAGACAGAGAGGTAAAGTGGTCTTACCAAGGCTACACAGCGACAGTCATAGAGAAAGGGTTGGCAACGAATCTTCCCACAGAATTGCTCATGGTAAGTCACTGATGGTGCCTGGACTGTTTTTGTCTCCTGGATAGGTTGTCCATGTGTGTGCGAATGCATGTGTGTAGAGAAAGCACTGGGAAAGTTTGGAAGCAGGGGTGTTTGTGTGAGCTTGCGTGCCAGGAGTGCTGAGCCCTATTTTACAAACCGGATTTGTGTTCCTAGGGGTATGTTGCAAGTTGAGGCCAAGCCCATAGAAAATTCCTTCTAAATGAATCCAATATGAAAAAGTTATTTTATTTCTGATTTTACATGTAACATTGTTATTTCGTGAGTTTCAGATTACTCTTGGATGCATGTCTATTAACATGATAGGAGGTGCATGCATGATTTCATCTTGAATGCATTTGAATATAATAGCACTGGAAATGTAATTTGTATTCTCAAATTTTGTAAAGTAAAATAAATAAATCTTGGGGGGTGGTAGCCATATTGAGCATATTGCATTGATTTCTTTGGGGTTCTCTCCAACTAATTAGAGTACTAACTTCCCTGTGTGGACCGGAGCTGTCTCACACTGGCGTTCAGCTGAATCCCAACCCTGCACCCCTACATCATCCTGACCACTCTTGCCTTTGGGGGATGGCAGGTGGAGATCTTCATGTTGGCTTTTTTTGGTACTGGGGATCGAACTCACGACCTTGTGCTTGCTAGGCAGGCACTTATGCCTTTAAGCTATATCCCCGGTCCTTATATCTTTGTTTCTTAAGTGGGCCGGTGTGCAGTTCTTTTCTAATCATGCTTGTGCTTGCTGAGTGCCATCCAATAGAACTGTCAGCAAAGATGGCAATCTTCCAGACTGCAACGGGCCAGGGCAGTAGCCTCTGGCTCCAGGTGTTCATCGAGTTCTTGAAATGTGACTAGGACATCTAAGACAGTAAATTGTGAACTTCATTTTCATTTAAACAGTCCTGTGTAGTTGATGGCCACTAATGCAAGCAACCCAGAAACAACAAATTGAGCTACCTGCGTCTACGTCTGGGTGAACTGATGATCTGACATATTCTAGACCTCAGGTGTTCTGGGTGCTTCGGTGCTTGTGTGATGCCTTTGTCAGAGAATGTTAGACTGCGAGTCTCTCTTCAGAGGTATGACTTGTTCCCAGGCTCAGCCCCTTCCTGTCGTGGCCTTCGTGTTCTTCTCCCAGTGTACCTACAATCTGGAATATACTAGATTTCTGAAAAATACAGGAAAGGTGAATGGCAGAAAGCCGGGAATAGATGGGAAGTTTTGAGATTGGGGCAAGAGGAATTCTAGAAGGAAGACCTACCATTGAAGTTCCGTGCTGTGTGCTGTTTTTTGTTTGTTTCAGCTTTTTGACATAGGGTCTCTATGTAAGTGTAGCCTGACCTTGAACTCATTCTGTAGCCCAGGCTGGCCTCACACTCACAGCGAACTTCCTGTTTTAGCCTACTAAGTGCTGGGATTCTAGACGTATATCCCCAAGCCCTACGTGTGCTCTATGTTGCTACTAATCTAAGTATCTGAACCTAAGAATTCTCAGCATATTGAGATGAGTTGAAAGAACAATCATAATCCCAGCACTTAGAAGTCTGAGGAAAGAAAGCCTGTTGTGAGTTCAAGGCCAGCCTGAACAGCATGGCGAAACTCATTGTCTCAAAAGAAAAAAACAAAAGAAAGAAAGGTCACTTGATAATTCAAAACCAAAGAGATATCAATGCTTGAGATTCCTCAATGTTTCATGGAAAAGGGACTTTTTAGGATGACAGTTATCTTAATAATGCTTTTGGTGTTTTGCTTGTTTTTGGAGGCCTCCACAAGTATCTTAGGGTTGCAGCGCTGGGAAGGTCACCCTATACTGGTCGATTGGGAAGCCTCCTATAGAATTGTTTCATTGGGATCAGCTTAGCTCACAAGGGTACGGTAAGGTGCTACCAAATGCTCTTAGTACAGAGGCTCCTTATGTTGGAGATTCCCCACAGGGAGCCCTGGAGTGTTCCTAATCTCATGCAAGTCAGGAGTGCCACAGACTCCAGGGAAAATATGTTGATGATTTTCTGGACTGTCTAAAAAATTTCAAACCCCAGGAATGGTATTTTTATTTTCTGCACTCTCCTTGGGACTTGAATTTCACTAAAGCATTTTCTGTCCTTGTTTTCTTTATTAAGTTAGCAAGACTGACTTGAAGCAGAATATGCCATTATGGCCCGAAATGTTGTTGAAAGAGCAAAATGGGCGGGCAGGACAAATATCCCAGGTGCCATTTAGGTTGTGGGGGGAGGGGCAGGGGAAGAACTCGCCGATGGAAAGATGTTTTCTCTGATAAAGGCTGAAGAGGAAAAACGGACAGAACAAACAAAACATAGTAATGTCTCGGGTGAGCTTTGTTCTTTCTTGTTGAAATTGTTAGTTTTTATTACTTTGTTTTTGCTTTGGGGGCTTGAAATCATTTCTGTGTTTGAGAAATATCGAGGCCGGTGCACTGTGGTGGGCACATTCCTCACTGTCCAGGGCCTGTCACTGTCCCCGGGCTTGCCCTGCGAGCTTTCAGAGTGGACTCCCCAAGCAGACATCAGACCCTGTCTCTTCCTCAGAGACTTCTGATGGCACCTGCAGCAGTTGGCAGTGACGCTGTTGTCGTTTTCCTGGGAAAAGGCCACAGTATGTGGTTTAAGCACTGTGGGCTCTTTTTCTTCCTTCTCTGTTGCACCTCCTCAATATTGGAGTCACAGGCACTATGTAAACAAATGGGCATGGCTCTGTTCCAATAAAACTTTATTTACAAAAGTAGGCTGGGTTTGGCCCTTGGGTAGATCCTAGGCCTGCGTGGCTACTCCTTCGATGCCTTAACCTTTTGCCTTTGGACCTCAGCTTACAGAAGACTCTCCTTCTTCCTAAATCCCAGAATACACAGAATGCCTCCTCTACGTGGACCGCCATCTTCTCTTGGTTCTCACTTTATTGTCAGTTGGATCTCCACACCTTAAAGCTCTGGCTGTTTCCCCCAGGACTAAGTGATCCCTTATCCTCTGTAGAACTCTGTGTTTATATCTGTAGTGCAACTTTTACTGTGTAGCTTCCACTTGACTGGACTTCGAGGGGCATGCGGCCTCCTCATTCCCATTAGTGCCTAGGTTAGAGGTTCTCAAAGACGTGACGCTGATGTACCGTTGACACAGCGCGTCTGCTCATCGGAGAGAAGTACACTAACTCCTGGGTGAAAATGCTACAAACCCAGATGAGTTATGGGAAGCCAGGGGCCACCGTTGCTTGGGGAACAGTGGCCATCAGCCACCCCGAGCACAGCCTGGTCCACACAGAGGAGACCGGTTGCAGTCAGGACGCAGTGGGAGCCCTTCTGCAACAACCTCCCGACCCAGACAGGGAGGGAGCGAGAGGGAAGCGGTGTCTAGGTTAGGGCGTTGGAAGCAGGGATAGGATGAAGGCTGCTGGAGGGAGATCAGAGATGCGGCCCGCTTGATTAATTAGACAGAGAAGCTGACTCACGAGGAAAGATGAAAGTGCCCGAGGAGCTTAGGTAGAGGACCAACAGAGGCATGATGATAGCAGCCTCCAACTATGTGAGATGGATAAACACCCGGAGGACTCAGCCAGCTTCATTAGGGCGGTGAAACTATGGGCCTTCCAAAATGAGAGGCATACTCAGAAAAGGCGGAGGAGGCTGAGGGACGACTCAAGAGGTGACTGGTAGGCTAGGATTGGCTCTGAACTGCAGGGAACACTACGGGGCATGATCTCTTAGGGAACCGTCGCGCTTTTATCCTTTAGAGCCTCACGGCTGTCCACGGCTGTCCACCTGGGCCCTCAGAGAGGGCTGTAGCATGACTCTCTGCCCACCACCTGGGGAAGGCTGTCTGGGGAGGACACTAGAGTGGATCCATGAAAGAGATACCACGGAAGATAGAGAAACTTATTTCTTAGCATTCTCTTTGATGCTGGCATGAATACAATTTTGAAGCCTTCTTCTCTAAAGTTAGTTTGCTACCAGCCCCTACCTGTCTTTGGTGAAACCAGAGATATGTATTTCAAGGGCTTCTTGGAGCCCCCAGGTGGTGTCAATGTGCTGAGAACTATCTCTAAAGAAATCTTATTGGGGAGAGATGCTAATTCATGGGGGGGCGTGCCCTCTTTTCTGTCTCTGTATCTAGTCACCATAATGGTATTGGGAAAAGTGAAACCAAAGAAAGCCTTTATTTCCTGGTGGATCATCGGTGCATACAGCATCTTGCTAGAGACATGGATTGTAGAGGAACAAGAGAAGCTCCCTGCTCTTGGAAAGCTCAGGTCCAGGGGTCAGAGGTCAGCTACTAGGAGAGCAGGGTGGGCCCCACGTGCTACAGTGAGGCATTTCAGAGACGGTTTTCATTTTGCATGGTGAGCCTCTGCCTGGCTTGTGTTATCCAAAAGTCTGAAGGCTGGGCCAGGTGAGTTAGCTTGGTGGTCTAAGTACCTGCCTGGCAAGCACAAGGACCGAGGTGTGATCCCTGGTACCACACGCCATGCTGGCCCTGGAGCCCAGAAACTGGGCATGGTGATGCATGCCTGTGATTCCAGCACTGGGGAGGCTGAGACAAGAGGATCACTATGAGTCTGAGCTGCATGGTGAGACCCTGTACCAAATCCATAAGCAATTAATTAATTTTTAAAAGTCTGAAGGCCAAGTCTAAAGACAGGCAGCAAGTCCCTCCACAATCCATACCCTTTTCACTGTTACCCTTAGCACTTGCCACAACCATTTCTTTAGGAAAAAGAAAGGCGTGAGGTAGTTTTAAGAAAACAAAGATCTTCATAAAGCCCCAAGTTCCTAAAGGCAGCACAATAAATGATGACCCAAGTAAGGGTTTTCACATGGTGACATGAAAAGTTCTCAGAGGATTTCGGGGAGCCTTTTCCCCTTGGAATTGTGCATTTCTTTTATGGGTGATAGTATTTAGTTGAAATTACCATAGGTTATTTAAGCAAAAGAAAGAAATATGGAGAGATAATTAGCATTGCCTCTTTCTTTTGAACTGCCCTGAAGTTTAATCACCATCGGATGAGCTCTCTGGCCTGGCCATTTCACTTTTAGGGTTATGCTGACATGTCAGGCTTCCTGGAGAGAGAGAGAGAGAGGGAGAGAGAGAGAAATATGATGAACGTACTCATGCTCTACTGCAGCAGTTCTACCAAATTCTACTTCCCACAGCTGCAAGCCACTTCTTTGACCTCTTCCCTTTCAGGATCTGTCTGTAGCTAAAGCCAGCCCTTGCTATTGCTACAGAGGGTAGGGGCGGGGGTGGTTGTTTTATTTTTTATTTTATTTTATTTTATTTTAATTTATTTATTTATTTATTTATTTATTTATTTATTTATTTATTTATTTATTTGTCTTTGGGAGACAAGGTCTCACTATGCAGTTCAGGCTGGCCTTGAGCTCACTTTTGTAGCCCAGGCTGGTCTCAAACTCGCACTGTTCCTCCTGCCTCAGCCTCCTGAGTGCTGGGATTACAGGTATATGCCACCACGCCTGGCCCAAGGAGGTGGTTGTTTTAAAGCAGTGTGTATCTCCTTAGAGTGTCTGGGGAAAGAAGAATATTGAGACACAGACTCTCCAGGGCCAGTTAAACTAAGTCACAGATAGCAAAGTGATGGCCTTCTAAATACCAACTCGCGACATTTTCAGATGTCACATTCAAAAAACACCTGCAGAATGTGTGCTGTAGACATCCAAGTTCATTCAGTTACAACTGAAAGAGGGCCTGAAGAAAGATTGATCTTTTGAATATACTTTGGTTTTCTTTTTATTTCTAATTTCAGCTTGCATTGAGTGATGGGTTTATTATTGCAAATATATGAATTGCAGAGATGCCCACCTGTCTTGAAACAGATATTTACACTATATCCTATTTATTTTATATCTATAAGTATAGGTAACCTTGGAATTTCTTACTTGAAAGAAAACAAGTCTTTGCTTTATACTTTATCTGTACACTTTTTTTTTTTTTCTGATTATGCTTAGCTCAGTTTCTTGCCATGATGGATAATTTTCAATGGTATTCATGAATAATTGTACCATATGATCTCTGATGCTTTGTTTTATTTATAATTTGTCCAGCTGTAGGCATTCAGATGAAACTGGAATTTTTCCAAAGGAAGTTCTGGACCGCCAGCAGACAGGTAAGGTACAGTCCACATCATGAAGCTTTAGCAACACGGTTATTATATAGATGCCCACATTTTAGTACTCAGGGCTTACAGGTCCCAGCTTTCCAATGCTTGCTTTTAAAACAAACTCCTGACAATTCAGATGTCCATTCATGTCATGGCAAAATAGAGGGTTGTCAGCATGTCAGACACCCCACAATCAAAGAATCAGCTTCTAGGAAGAGTTTGACTTGAGAGATCAAGGTAATGACCTCTTAAAAAGAGTTTTTCCTTTTAGCTTGGGTGTCCAACTTTTCTCCTACTCTCATTGTGATACCTGGTTATTTATTTGTGACTCTTCTGCAATTCAGAAGACCTCTCTATGACTTGAGTTGTGAAAGTGTGTATCTGCTTTCTTCGGCCGAAGTGTTTCTCCACTGATTCCATATTGGAGAATTGGGGGGAGGGGGGCAGAGGGCATTCCCTTCCTTCTGTGTTCTTTATACTAAGGAATTTCAGTGACATTTGTTCAGTGATTGTGCAGAGGTGGCAACCAGGAAATTTTCCTAGATTATACAATTCTAAAGTCAGGATGTATGTATCCAAAGGAAACAATATCAGCTTATCAAAGAGATACCCCTACTTCTATGTTTACTGAGTGCTTCTCACAATAGCTATGAAGTCAGCCTAGAAGTCCATCAGTGAGTGAATGGATATGGTTTTTGGTTAGTTTACCATTTCATGTATTAAGATACTTCAGGAAACTGTCAACTAAGAAGACAGACGGGTCACTGGGAATCAATTTAAAATTTAACAATTACTTGATTATGTCTTGTTCCCAAAAGATTTGTGATCTTAAAATATATAACGCCAACACTAAATGGTGACATGAATTAAAGTAGGTGGAAAGGAGCCAGCCTTCTTGAATATTTTTTCAATCTTTTATATTGCTATTTAGAGTGGACACTGTTTCCAGGGAGCACAGTCCAGTCACAGCTTGCTGTGTTCCCTTTTGATGTAATTCGGCCTACATGGTTAAGGGGCAGCCCGAGCACGTGCAAGAGGCCGCAGTGACAGTGACATGCTTCCCCTTGCTTTCTCCACACAGTGTGCCGCTCTGGATGGGAAGTGCTCCATCAGCTGTGATGACGAGGTAAGGGGGTCTTCTGGTCATGACTCTGACCAAGAGAAGGTGACAGATGGTGCTCAGCAACAGAGCCAGGTCTGACACAATCCTGGGACAGTCTCCAACAAGAAAACAGGATATTTGCTTTGTTCCCCAGTCCCACCCATACCACCAATCAAGTAGTTTATTTGTAAGAGCTGCAGAGTGTGCTTTAAATATCTCCTGGACAAGAGTATGAGGCCACAAAGGAGAGGGATCTACAATTTGTAGTGTGCCTAAGGAGAGTCACCCAAAGAGAAAACTTTCTCTCAGGCTTTCATAGAGAGCAAACTGGTCAAGCAATGGCTGTGACTCATCCAGACAGCTGACACTGACAAAAGACCGACAAACTGTACATGGTTTCAGGGAAAATCCTGAATGGATTTGGCTGACTTTGTCAGATACAAAAGTTACAATTTTTGATGTATAGGTCTTGCTTTAACTTGGTCTTAACTGTCCAGCAGAAAAGTCTAATCGCAAAGCATAAACAGTACAGCCAGATTAGGATGCTGAGCTGTAAAAGGCTCAAGTCAACAGCCTCCGACATTGCCAGTTCTGCTGATAACCTTGGACTATGCATACAACTACTTTCTCTTAGTTCAATGAGAAGAAATATTGGTACTGCTACTATTGGTAATAGTGTTTAGAAAAGTTATGATGTCTGCATCTTGTACTCTGAACAACTACTGTTAAGACAACAATATGCATTGTATTAATTATTGTGGGTTGTCCTACTAACCTATTTTGAGACTATCTCATTATTATTTCTTTCTCATTAGAATCAAATAAATAAATAAATATTTCCTGGAAGGCATGATTAGATTTTTTTAGGTTTTATTTATAGGCAGTAATACACATAACTGCTGTTCGAAGCTCACATTTCAATTCTCAAAGTTTATAGCGTGTGCCTTATTTTCATTTTTATAAGCACCCAGTGAAATAGACAGAAATTATTGTCCCATTTTGCAGATAAAAATCCCCAGTAGTGAGAGAAATTAAGTGTTTTGGTTAGTGTCACATAATAAGTAAACTAAAACACTGAAGTTTAAAACTGTGAATCTCATTACAATTATTTCATTTAGCATGGTGCTTTTCTTCTGAAGATCCTCTTCCTCTCCTTCTCCATCTTTTGGAAGGGGGAACTTGAATCCAACACACCCAACAGCGGTCGAAAAATATGCCACTGCTCAGGTTGTCTATTAGACTTGCTTTTATACAACACCCATTCCAGTTCATGTCTGCCCCGACTGACAAGAGAATCCTGGTGGCTTTTCACTTAGCTCCATATTATACAAGTTAAATTTTATAAGTAATCATATATTTATAGTCCTTCTAGTTGCCACAAGGATTTAATAAATCATAACCTAACATAATTTCAACCTGGAAATAAAGATTAGAAGTAGATTTAAAAAAAATTAAGCAAAGGAAAGCAAGCACATAAATATAGAAGACAGTCCAAGATGAAGTTAAAACACAAAATGTTTGGTCCCTCAAGGGTCTGGCTGCCAGTTTAAAAGAAAAATCATAATCATAATTAAATCACTGCATGAGTCATAGTATCCAAAGAGCAAGAATTCAATCAATTAAGCTTTCAGTGGAAGCCCAACCGTTTTCTGATCATCAGATCAAAACTAATTTTCCCTTGGGACAGAGAACACTGTGAAGTTTTATGGCCAACACTCTTTCAGTGAGTTCAGGCCTAACTTCTCAAGACAGTCCAGGGGCTGCAAGCCTCTCCTTGACTTTCAGACTTTCCCTTTTTTGTCCTATTGGAGTGAACTATCCAATTCAGTGATGTTAATCAAGAGGCATCCTGAGATCCCGTGTGAGCAGAAAGCTGTCCCATTTCTCAGTAGCACTAATCCACAACTTACAGTTAAGAGAGCTGAGGAAGGTTAGTTAATTAGTTGGCTGGCGGGAGGGGTGGGAGTTTAGGTAGCTGGTTTGTTGATTAATTGGCTGATTTATTAGTTATTTGCTTGAGTGGATAGATGAACATTTGTTCAATTTGGTGAGTGAAAACACAGGGATCTTCCTGCAACTCATACTGGCTCCATGGATCCTCCTATAAGAACAAATGGAGCTAGAGTCCCCACTTAGCCCTGGAAATATCCAGTGTGTGTGTTATTTGGTGACTGATTTCAAGGTGATATAGCATTGTAGCTAAAGACACAGAACACGGAAGAAGGCTGATTAGCTTCCGGTCGTGACTGGTGACCGTGAGCTGTGTGACTTTAGACAAATTTCTGAACCCCTCATACCTGGTCCCTTAATGACATAACCAGTATAGGAATATCTTCCTCATCCAGTCATGGTGAAGAATGAATAAGAAAATATATGAGAAGATGTGTGACATGGATTCTGACAAAGAGTAAAAGCACTCGGTAATGTCAGCTCTAAACCTTCTGCCCTTGGACAGAGAGCTGCTAGGATCCAAAAGCTCGTAGGACAGTGACACGTGCAGTAGGGCCCATTAATGAACATGGCACAGATGTTATTAATGATCCTTTTTCAAGGCCCGGCATGGTGGCTCACTCCTGTAATCCCAGCACTTGGGAGGCTGAGGCAGGAGGATCGGTGTGAGTTGGAGACCAGCCTGGGCTACAAAAGTGAGCTCAAGGCCAGCCTGAACTACATAATGAGACCCTGTCGACCTTGTCTCAAAAAGACCAAAAAAAAAAAAGATCCTTTTTTAGCATCCATTGTGAAGCACTTCATTTAAATTACATTTAAAGTTGCTTGTGCTATGAAAAATTAAGCATTGAATTTACCTTCAGTTTTGAAATCTACCTGCCCCTCCGGTGTCCCCAGCAGTCGCTCTGAAATTCTCATCCTTTTTCTTCTTGGACTCTTTAATCTTGGTACCAGGGAACCAGATAAAATGGTTTTCAATCAGTGGAAGAGTCGGCCTTGCCTTCCCACCAAGAGCCACTCCCACTTTTTCGGCAGACTCTTTCTCCGTGTCATTCTCCGTCATAACTTTTAATTAGGCTTGCGAGACCTTCCTCTCCCCCTCGCCCATGAGCAGGGCCCCATTAAATAAAGCTGTAGGGGCTCGTTAAGTTCGGTGTTTCTGGCTTCTCCACTGCACTGAAGACCTGGCTCAACCTCTTGGTGTGATCAGGCATGCTTAGCCTTAGGAGCACTCCAGATTCCGCCTCATCCCCGGTGGCTATATCAGCATACTCGCTGTGCTTGGGCCGGAGGGTGAAATCACTAAAACTTTGAAGGGATTCCTTGCCACATAGAGTAGAAGTCACCGTTTGGGGCCAGGAGGCAACAGCTCACACCCTCACTCAGTCCTTCCAGACACGTTAGTGAGCTCTTCTGTGAGACTGACTGACCACAGGAAGTGCAGCACAAACAGCCACAACTGCTCCCTGTCCTTCTGGAGAGTACCAGGTAGCAGGGAGACCAGTTGTCTGAACTTCAACTGTGATGGGTGCCACTCAGGGAAGGCTTCTCAGAGAAGGGGACTGCCTAAGTCAGCAGAAGGAGATGGCGTGAAAGGCAGTGTCTGGGCCCAAGAAGAGCTTTCTAGGAGCAAACACAATTTCTGCAGTACTGAGGTGACAAAGGGCCACTGGTCAGTGAAAGCAGGTTTGGCACTCAAGACAGAAAGGAGAAAGCAGGGCGGTGCCCAGCGCTGCCCTCTGCTGGGCTCTGCTCTTTGCCCCTCGGTGTAGTCACATTCAGCCCTCCTCTCTCGCTGTTTCATCAATCACCGTCTTCTGTGAACAGCACCAGTATTTTGCAGAGTGGAAGATGAGAAGCTTGGCACTTGCTGAGACATCTAGAGGAGGAACCGAAGAATCAAAAACTTCCTAATAAATTTATTATTAAAGCTAACAAGAGGGCTCCCATTCCCTCTTGTTGCAAAGAAACAGACTGGCTGGTTTTCCAGAAGAACTGAAAGCATCACATCACAGTGATATATGTGCGCCCATGTTTACGGAAGCACAATTTGTCATTGCTGAATTTTGGAAACAGCCTAAATGCCTATCAACTGAGGAATGAATAA
The DNA here is from genome assembly GCA_004027025.1 of Myocastor coypus. Classification (NCBI taxonomy): domain Eukaryota; kingdom Metazoa; phylum Chordata; class Mammalia; order Rodentia; family Myocastoridae; genus Myocastor; species Myocastor coypus. The sequence goes on along the minus strand of PVJA010005332.1, from coordinate 15,046 downwards.
AAAAAGCTGTAGTATTTTATACAATGGGGCACTACTTGTAAAAAAGATCAAGTCGAGGCTTTTATAGGTAAATGGATGCAAGTGAAATAAATTAGACTCACATGTGTAAGCATTTTATTATCTCTGTAGTGTAAGAATCAGTAAGAATAAATGAAATCTGAAAGGTACAATAAATACTGTGAAAGGGAAAGAAACTGTTCAAAGGGAGGGAACAACTGGGATGAGGAAAAGGAGAAAAGAAATATATATATATATATATATATATATACACATATATATATATATACATACATATATATATATATATATATATACATATGCACACACAGTGTAGCATGGATAATTGTACTGCTGATTTCTACTGGTCTGTTGAACAGTTAATGCTTAATATTTTTCTTCTAAAGTTTTTGGACCACTTTTACATATACATGCTAATCTGAACAACTAATTTGAAGACAGTACATCTAATAACAACCATTGTTGAACTCCTATTATTTTGTTTATTGAAATTTGGTATTGCTTCTACTATTCTTTTAAAATTATTTCTATTCTCTTTTAAAAATTTAAAGAAGAATTAATTTTAAAAAAGAAACAGAGGGCCAGCAAGTTAGTCCAGCCCTCTAAAGTGCCTGCTTAGGCAAGCTTAGACAGGTGCAGGGGACTGCAAGTCTGTCCCTGGCACCACATGCTATACTGGCCTCACCTTCAGGGTGGGCTGAGCTGGGAAAAAAAGAAAAATAGAAAAAAAAAATAGAGGACCTGGGAGATAGCTCAGTGTTCTAAGTGTCTGCCTGGCAAGCACAAGGAGCCAGGTTCAATCCCAGATATTGGAACTCGTGATTGTATGCCATGCCATCGTGCCAGCCACTGGAACTAGTCATTGTAACACATGACTCTAATTCCAGCGCTGGGGAGGCTGAGCTGTGAGTCTGAGCAATATAGTGAAGTCCTGTACCAAATAAAGAAATAAATAGGGCTGGCCAGATAGCTCAGTGGACTAAAGTACCTGCTTAGGCAGAGGCGGGGACCAGGGTTTGATCCTTGGTATACTATGCTGGCCCCATATCCAGGGCACATTGAGCTGGCAATTGAGACTTGGGGGAGGTAGTACATAACTGTAATTCCAGCATTTGGTAGGCTGAAAACAAGAGCATCACTATGAGTCCGGTCTGTGTAGTGAGACCCCATAGACCCTGTGCTAAATTCATAATAAATTTTTTAAAATTAAATTAACAATAGAGGCTATCAATATCTATCAGCCTTTAAGATTTTTTGAGTCCTTGTAGGCCCTTTCCTCTGGTATCTGACAGACTCTGCGTTATGACAGGACTAGGAGCAAGGCTATATCCAAACAGCTGGCTATGTGTATATGTGGAACCACCCAGCCCAACCTGTCAGAGGGCAGGGTAACGGTCAACTGCATAGCTGTGTAGCAAGGGACACAGGACCCCCCTACCGCGCACATCATTCCTAAGTGATCCCTCTGCAAGTATTCTTTCAAAAAGCATTTTGTATGGCAGCTGCCCCATAATGAAAAGATGCTTCAAGCCTGGGAAGGGTCAGTCTAAACCTGTCTTAATCGCTTTCTTGGTCACCGAGACTCAGTGCCGGAAACCCACTCATACTTGCAGGAGAAATTTATTTGGGCTCCGTAGATGAAACAGGATGGTAGACAAGCATGGCATGGGAGAAACTTCTCCTATGGTGGAGGCCAAGAAAGAGAGAGGAAAGAGCAAGACTGGTAGGAGGAGGGATCCATCCTTCCAGGTCACAGCCCCTAAGGTCCCTTTCCCCACAAAGCCCACCTCCTAGCATAAAGTCAGCTAGACACTGGAGGCTATTTGAGATTAAAAATGTAATAGTTCCACGAACATTAGAGATGAGATTGGGAGACCAGAGAAAATATGGTGGACAGTGGTACTTTTATGCATTTGAGATGCGGAGATTCAGGCCTCACCCTTCAACAGAATAACCCAGTGCCCTCCTCACCAAAAAGAAGGTGGCAGACAGCCCCGTGCTGAGCTTTTGTGTTGTCTCATGGATTAAACCAAAAGGCATTCCAAAGCAAGAAGCTACCAGGCTCAGTCAACCTGACTCTAAGGCAGTTTTTTCCTCTTGAGAGTCACTATAAAATTGTAGTATTAGGGTACTTGTAAGATGACATGTAGAAGCTGGGGAGATAACTGAGCAGTCTAAGCACCTGCCTATGCAAGCACAAGGACCAGGGCTCGATCTCCAGTATATCACATGCCTGGAACCCCAGGCATACATACTGTGCTAGACCAAAGCCCAGTGTGATGGCACATACCTATAATCCCAGCACCGGAGAGGCTAAGAGGAGAATCATTGTGTGTCCACGCTGTGCAGTGTGACCCTATATGAATAAATAACTGCATAAATGCATTTTTAAATGCCACTTAGTGGGTGACCCACTACTTGCCGAGTAAGCACATGCTCTTCAAGGACTTGCTGTGCCCTAGGCTGGTACTGCCCGTAGCAGTTACCATGTACTTTCCCATCACATCAGCACTTTGGCGTCACCCCATGGAATAGCTGTGGCTATTTCCACCCTTCCCAGAAGGAGCTGGGGGCTCACAGGTTTCAAAGGCTTTTTAAAATTGCATTTAATAGGAAATAACAATGTGACAGTTTCAAAACACAGTAGTACATTTCCAGTATTTGATACAATGCATATCATTGTCCTTCTATTAGTTATACAGAGCACAGGATGTGGATGTAATCATTTTTCTAATCATTATTGGTACAAAAAATTTCGTTGAACTAAGAGAAAGTAGTTGTATACATAGTCCAATGTTCCATAATTGCAGTGGGTTATCGGCAAAACTGGTAATGATGGAAGCTGTTGATTTAAGCCTTTTACAGCTCAGCATTCTAATCTAGCTTTACGTTTCATGTGTCATGGTTAAACTTTTCTGCTGAGTGGTTAAGGGCAGGTTAAAGCAAGACCTGTATAACAAAATGTGGAACTTTTGTACTCCCAAGATCAGTCAAATCCCTTCAGGGTTTGTTTACTTTGAAATCATGTACAGTACTTTGTAGAACTTTTGTTAATGTCAGCCATCTGGATGAGTCACGGCCATTGCTTGACCACTTTGCTCTCTGTGAAAGCCCGAGAGAATGTTTTCTGTCTAGGTGACTCTAATTAGGTACACTGTACATCTTTAATCCCTTACCTCTGTAGCCCCATAATCTCCTTGAACAGAAAATTTGGGACACCACTGAGTCATAGGATGTTATAGCACAGGTTCTTTTATGTCCTGAGTCCTCACTGACCTTGAAGGGCTAGGTGCAAAATATTGGCTACTCTTCTAGCCCTTCTTTTTCTCCAATTTTTGGTCTATAAGCTTATGTACTTAATCCTCCAGAAGAAAAGCTTAGTGATACTATTACTCTATAACTTAGGTACTTAAGCTTAACCTCACTGCCTTTCTGAGTATCAAACATCTTAGACTTAACTTCGAATTGGTATTATCTATCGATCATTGATATTCTAATAAATCTCAAAGGCCAAAATCTCAGATTTTAAAGCTAATGTCTCAGCCCCAGGTAATATGTTCCTGTTAACACCAGTGTTGGCACAGGGAGTTCTTGTTATGGAAATCTCAGTGCCAGGCATGTTTCTTACCATCTCTCATGGCTCAATTCCCATGGCCCAAACTCGGGCTCTAATCTGGTTTATCTGCCTGTTGTGAATCTGAATTGGTCTTGGAGTGCTACTGAGTCATCCACCTGTTAATAGAAAGATGTTCTTTTAATTAAATTCAGTCTTGTTATCACCTCCCTCTCCCGTAGCCCTCTTAATCTCTACATTTTAAAAATGTTCTTACTCATTTTAAGAATAATCTCCTTCCAAAGGTTTAGCCAGAGATGGTAGTGAGATAGCATGTGCCGGATGTTGTAGCTTCTGATTTCTTTAGGTGCTTCGGCCTGGTAGCACTGCCTGGGAATTCGGGAATTGGTACACATCTTCTAAGATGCTAGGCTGAATTTGGGGGGGGGGGGTACCATAGTGTAGAAAAGCTATCACTATTTCCTCTTACAGTGGGTAGTACAGGAGTGACCATTGGATGGTGTTTGCTGTAGATGACACCAAGAAGCACATGACCAGAGTAGGTGCTGGCTCCTTCTGCTCTTGCTGATTGATAACACCCAACACTTTGCTCCCTAACTCTAGTGGGTGAGTCCACACCGCCATCCTTCTCAGCAATCATTTAGTCCCTGTGGTTGCTCAGGGAGAGTTCTGCTTAGGAAGTCATCTGGTCACTAAATCTACCCTTCAGTGTTTATAGGAGACAAAACAATATTGCCCGCAGTGAGAGCTTCAGGATTCTTCTCAGATTCTGTGACCCAGATCTCCCTCAATAAAACAGTGCCCTGCTTCTGATCTGACTGTCCCAGCAACGTGTTGATCCCCATGTCAGCAGTGCTTGTTTCTTGCTTAATAATGGCGACCTTGTCTTTCATATTGAGCATAACCTTGAGGTTTAAACTTAGACACCATTAAGTACAGCAAACTCTCTTCTCCGCTGCTGGTTTCTAAAGCCCTAACAGAACAAAGGCAAGGTGAATTCTAAAACAGGTTAATGAGAAGCATGATCCAAGAATTAAATGCCAGTGAGTAGTCAGTACGAAAGAAACAAATGGTCTGCGCCAGCCCATACCACTGTGTTGGGGCACAGGGCAGGAACCTGGAGAGGAATTTGTAGGTGAGGCTCCTTCTCCGCCATGAGTCCAGTAGCCTCTCCTTTTTCCCATCACTATCTAGTGGGGTAGAGATTAATCTGATCAAAATGAGTGGATCATTGTGAAGGTTATTCTTTTGTTTGGTTTTGTTTTGTGTAGTACTAGGGATCAAACTCGGGGCCTTGCTCTTGCCAGGCAGGCACTTAAGCCACTGAGCTACATCCCCAGTTCTGACGGTTGGTCTTGACTGTTAAATTGGCTTGAGTATCACCCAGGAAAGAGTAAAACACACTCTGGTTTGCAGAGGTGGTTGTGGCCATGTGCCCTCAGGGAGTATATCTCGTCTCAGGCTCCCTATTCTGTGGCACTTTTCATGTATCCTGCTTCCTGGATTTGCTGTGCATTCTGCCATGATAGTCCTTCCTTAGAACTAGCTGACAATGGGCTACAACCTCAGCATCCATAAACCAAAGTAACCCCCTCTCTTTTGAATTTTAGATGTCATCTATGTTGTCTCAGCAATAGAAAGTATGTAATGGGTTTTTTATTTTCTTCCATAGATTGTTCCTTACCAAACAAATCCTGGCTACATACAGAAAATCCCCCTAAAGCTATGTTGATTGTCTCTTGGCTTCAGATATCAGCTTAAGAATTGATGTTCCCAGGCATCCAGGAAGCTAGAGTTGAGGTTAATACCACTTGAGCAAAATGGGGTGTTTTGGTTTGTTTCAGCCTTAAGAAAAATACCTCAGGCATTTCATATAAGGAATCACCTGGCAGGATTCTGTGTCATTTATCGTTGTTTCTTATGGTAATATTTGACAAACAAGACCCTTCCTTCCCTATCTGCAAGTTAAGGGTTTCCTTTTGTCAAGCATAAAAAGCCTCCCATGAGCAAAGAGCATCATCTTAAATTTTGGAAGGTAAAGGAGTCAGCCAGGAGCAGGAGGAATGCAGGCTGTTTGTATAAGTTAAAAGATATAGAACACACTATTAGTTTTCATATTGTAACTTTTTTTTTTTTTTTTTGTGGTACCGCAGTTCAAACTCATGACCTTGCACTTGCTAGGCAGGCACTGGTGCTATGGAGTTATCTCTCTGGCACCATATATTGTAACATTTAATGAGTATTTTACCATGAAATATGGTAGTGGAGAAATTAAAATCTTCTTTAGAGCTTTCTGAAGTAGGTATCAGGATATTTGATTTTAGCGGTTTCATTTTAAACCAGTTAATTGCATTTCATGTTTATGGTGTGTACTGTGAGCAACCTTTGACCTCTCCTCTGGGCGGCTGTAATAGCAGCATTCTCTCTACTACAACTCCCGTGCTTCCATTTTTTGAAAATTTTTTTAAAAATCTACAGGTTAAAAAAAAAAAAAAAAAAAAGAATGCAGGCCGTGTAGGCACAGGACACTCTTTCTGGTCTCACCTGATTGGCTGTGAGACCTTAGGGCAGGTGTCACTTACCAGCCTCTGCGTTCCTTTGCCCGTTGGTATACAAAGTGATCTCTGTTTACACGATGCCCTCCTGGAGCTGCCACCTCTTCTCCTCCTCTTCTCCCTGTTTTTCCTCTTCGTGATGATCATATTTTATCGGGAACTGCTTCCTGTAACAGCTGAGATTCTTCCAGGCTTGCCACCTGTTATTATAGGCTGCTTTTCTACATTCCGGATTAACCACCTTCTCCAACTCTCACTCTATTTATTCCTTCTATCCCAGAACAGAGAGAGAGGGAGGGAGCCAGGTACAGTCACTGAAAGTCCCCGAGAGCTAGGCCAGCTTCCTGTCTGCCAGGGCTGTCCACAGGAGGGCACATAAGTCCTTATCCCAAAACTGAAGTCAGACAAAGAACCAGATGTTTACAGCCAACCAAATCTTGCATGAAAGCTTTATTCTAAATAAAAGTAGAAACTGTGAAAAATGCATGCATTTAACAAATTCAGATCAATCTACTGTCCTCAAATTTTCAAACAAAGACACGAATATATATGGGGCCGGGAGTTCCGTGTTTCTAATGAAGTGATGAGACAGCACTGCTTGGAGCCTTTGCATGTCATTTTCTCAGAGATCACAAAGAGCACCCGGAGGGTTTTCCCAGTTGCCTTGCTCTTGACATCACTCTCTTTGGAAGTGTTTATCTTGTCTTATCTATGGGAATTTGTTTTTCTTTATGGGGCTCCTACCACTGATCAACCTTAACATTCCAGCCGCCTCTCCATTCTCCGTCATTATGGATCTTGTGCTATCTTGCTTATTCCTCAAGAACTCTTAAAACAGGGTCTCCCTGCATAGATCAGACTCATAGTGATCCTCGTGTTTTCAGCCTCCCACAGTGCTGGGATTATAGATGCGCACCATCACGCTCAGTCTCAGTTGCTGTCTCAGAGCATCCCGGGGGGGTGACGGGCACACGGCATGCTGGGGATTGAACCCCAGCTGCTGCACTCTGCCTAAGCAGGTGCTTTGGTCTTCTGAGCTATCAGGGTGGCCCGAGGATTTTCATCTGATTTCCAAAATTGATTTACCCTGTACTTATATTATTTTGCCCAGTATTTACAGTATTAAATAAAGAAATAATTGACCCAAGATGCATGTAACTTTAACAACAAAATGACTGATTAATTGGGGGTGTATAGGTAGAACTCGTTTTATAGTTCAGAACTGAGTATGCTGTGTAGACACTAATTTGCTGCGAAGCTGGAAGGAATTAGATAATCAATATCTAAAAGGGGAAGTCACTCCTGTATTTGTACTTATTGTTTGAATGGAGTATGTGTATTTTGCTTCAGTGTCTAAATATGCAAAATGAATACCAGGATGTGTAAATCAACAAGGATACAGATTTATCTAATAGTATCTACTGTAGGCTGGGTGAACACTCATTGAAACCTTGTATAATGTAAGACATTGCTCTCTGCAACGAAGTTCTGCAATGATAAACACACGGAAAAGTGTAACTCCTATCCAGGGGAGATTTTCAACATGTGAAATGTACTTTATGCTGTCTTGCAACTGAATTTTTAGTTGCTTTTCATTTTAATTAAATCAAAATTAAATATAAATCTATGCAATGCAATGGCTACCATTAGCACTTCAATGATCCTGAGGATGCAGAAAGTTTATCAAGATCTGCCCAGGACGTGTGCAGCTGACTCTCCTATAAAAGTTCTAGCAGGGCGTTTCATTTTGTCAATTCTGCATACTCAATATCTAGAAATAAAGGTCAGGCCTTTTCACCCATCTCCTTCTGTCTTTTTGTGCCCAACCAAAACTAACCACGTGCATAGGCCAGAACCTCAGAAAACACCAGCCCAGTGGTGGCCTGGAGCTAGGCGAAATTTAGCTCAGGGTAAAGATATGTTACAAATTAAATGTTGCAGTTGGTATGTAAAGCTGCAATAAATAGAAACTGAGTTACATCAAGGACAGAATTAAGCCTTAAGTTTAAACTCCACAGCCCCGTAATTAAAACTTAGCCTGTAGCAAATCATTCACTTGAGATTAAAGGAGTGCGGGGGAAGCAGAGGTTTGGGTTCACCTTGCTTTCCACAATTTATAAGTCTGAGCTACCAAAAGCCAACAGCCATGCCCCCACATCCAGCTCCCAATTAAAAACACAGTTTGAGAACTTTTAGGAGGCCTAAGGGGCCCCTTTCACAGAAGGCTGCCCCTTCCCCCGCCTTAGTCTATGAACAAATTAAAAAATATTACCTGGTCCCCTGATGGTCCTCGGGGCTGACACAGTGTTTTCATTAATACACCATTAGCGTAATGACATTGTACTGGCGTTTTGCTTTTAAAAGAGCCTGTGCCTCAGCCGCCAGAAGCGTACGTAGGCTTGCTGGCCTCTGAACGCCATTCTGGGAAAGTATTTAGATCCTCTGAAGAAAACTGGAGCAAGGCAAACTGTAACTCATCACTAGCTGATTGCATTCTTTTTACCCTAATCCGGGTCATGCCAGGCCTGTTTTGGGTTGTGTTTTTGGTCGTTTTGCAGAGTCAACAGTAGGGTTTGCTGAGCCACTGCCATGACGTATGGGGTGGGCAGGCGCTAGCAATTCTTTGAATTCGAGTCCCCCGCAAAGACCTGGGTTTCTCTCCAGTTAAAAGTATGCCATTCAGTGTAAAAGTAGCCTGTGGACTCCAAACTCTGCTTGTTTTTGTTTTTAGACTGTGAACTGTTACCTCATAGACAACAATGGATTTATTCTGGTGTCTGAGGACTACACCCAGGTGAGTGCCCAAGGCCTACTGACTGCAAGGAAGGAGCTTAGTGTGTGCTTGTGTCAAAGAGAACAACTGCAGCCTGACCACTTGGAGACAACAACCTATGAATCAGGGGCAGGAGTTTATAAAATCCTCTTTCTGCCTCTTGAAGAATGCCCCAGCTGACTCCTAAGCAGGGCCTGAAGAGTTCTTGCCTCTCTGGGGCAGGGGCACTAGGGAGGTGGTAGAGAGCAGGCTCTGTTCTACTCATTAAATGTTCAGTTTATACAGCGCTGTACCTCAGAATTGTCAGTGCCACATAAAGAGTTTTGGCCCTCAAGGGTGGAGGTGCTTTAAAGAATTTGGGCCACTTTAAGGAGAATTTCTCCATTAACTATTTTACCTACATGCACACACACACATAAGCACGCACATGTACATACTCACACACAAAGACACACACACACTCCTACACAGTCCTCATTGTTATCAGTGATGACTTTCTTTCTGATTTTTGCTGTTCAAAAGTCAGTCATCAAAGTCCAGATATTAACTTGAGATTTTCACATCTAGAAACAAGGGCCCAAAGTTAGACAACAACAATAACAACAATAATAATTTGTATTTAATTGAACCACATGCAGCGTGCCAGTCGGATGGAGAAAGAGAAAGCAAGCGAGCTGAGTTAGAGCACAAAAACATCCACTATATTTAGAAATCAAAAGGAGAATTGAAGTCAATAATATAATAGAAAAACAGCTTTCACATTCAACTTTTCTGCATTCAAACTTTTCCTGCAGTTAAAAGTGCTGTTAGCATTTTAGACTAAAGCGAGATACAGAGAAGTTTAGCACTCGGGTACTATAAGTAATATTAGCAGGAAACATAGATGGTTTCCGGTGATAGTCCTCTTTCTTAACTGGCTTTGAAAATATCAGCACATCACTGAACATGTCTGGGCCTCCAGAAAGTGAGAACCGCTATCTATTCAAAACCCTAATGCTGGAGGATGCTAATATTCTATAATGAACTTCTATATAAATCATTTAATTGTTTTTAGGATTGAACAATATGATAGGTCCTACAATGCTCCATACATTAACCCAAAGTATGACTCTTTAGAATTTGTGCGTATTGATTTGCTTATTTACAAATAGTGACTTTGGGGTACTTGGAAAACTGGGTTGCCATTTCTCCTCTTACCCATGGATATGGAAAGACCTTCAGTGCACCTTGCAAGCTCACAATTGCACCTACAATCACCTCCCAAGTGTCACTGGATCCTGGGGAGGTGGTAGATATTAGGACACAGGACCCCACGAAGCAAGCTCAGCTTGCAAACAGTCACACAACCCATCCACCTCGGGCAGTGGTGGTGAACCTATGGCTCACATCCCTCAGCCAGATGTTTATCAACACTGAAGGCTCTAGAAGGTTCACCATCACTGACTTAGAGTCACATGCTGGTGTGGCTGGGAGAGACAGAGCGATATTCGTGAACATTGGGAGTGAATGCCCACATTAAACTCTTGGGAGAAGAAGTTCTGTACATCTTCCACAGCTACATACAGCTGAGCCAGGAGCCTGCTCTCCGGGCACAGGAAGGACAGAATGGGGGTCTTCCCGGGGCAACTCTCAGACTTGCTAACACACTATCGGAGCAGGAGCTCACCACTGTAATCGAGTCACACCCACTGCAGACTCTGTGCTGTCTATCGGGAGAACAGGCCTGCAACCTTAGCCAGGAGCCTCCCAGCCTGCTCAGCCTGGCCGAGTTTGATGCTGTCTGGCTTCCTGCACCTCAGTTAGGGTAATTCTTCTTCATCTACCAACCAGTTCCATTGACACTGGTGTATTTATGCAGGGAGATAGCTCAGGGGCACAAGTGCTTGCCTGGCAAGTGTAAGGTCCTGAGTTCTATCCCTGGTTCTGAAAAAAAAATGCCAATGTCCTTCTCGCTCCGAGCAGCAGCATAGGCGCATAGTTTGTAAAACTTTCCCAGTTCCACTCCACTGAAAAAGGAAGTGTTTGATACTGTCAGAGAGCAGTTGCTTCCTCCTCCCTCCTCTCTCCTTGACATTTTACCCAAGTCTTGCTGACCTGGAAAACTCACAGTGTGGTTGAAATCACTCAGTTTGTTGAAGAGGAACTGAGATTTAGTTAATACAATGCCTAAAGAATGTATTTGATTTGGACCCTTATCCTGTTCTGTACCCACATCTGCAGATGCTATAAATCCTCAGAGCTTGCACGTAGAAGTGAAGGTTGCCTATCGCTGCACTCTGGAGCATTCCAGGGTGTTGGCGGGATAAAGCTAACGCCAGGAGCTTCGCTCCTCTGCAGGGCATAACACTTTCCTAAGGATCCCCCCATCTTTAGGGTCCCAGAGGTCTAGATAGTGCGTATCCTTCATAGCAATCCCTAAATGCTGTGCAGCATTCCTAGCTGCAGTGGCTACAGCTTAGTCACGACCTGGAGAGAACCCCAGATCCAGAGGCTGACCTTTAAAAATCTGACTGTCCATTCGGTCTGCCCAAGGGTTCAGACCGACAGGCAGATTCCTGGTCAACATGCCTGCATCCTGTGCACACAGTGGGACTGTTGCTCCAAAAACGATCTTGACAAAGGACGGAGTCTCAGCTTCAGAAAATTTATAGGGCTGGGGAAGAAGACCACTTGTATTTTCCTAAATAGGTCGCTCAGGAATTATAAAAATTTTTGTTATTACTGCCTAGGAAGCCCTTTCACAGCCTCATATTCTCCTATGAAGTAGCATTTGAATCACAAGGGATTACATAGAGATTAATGCTGCCTTCATCCAGAGCATGTGTGTATGTGTGTGTGTGTGTGTACGCACGTGTGTGTATGCACGTCTGCATTTCTGCATCTGGCACATGTGGTGCGCCCTCGCCCAGCCCGGGTATGGTGAAGACATTCCCATGTGCTCACTGATGTGTCCTGCGACCCTGGAGCTCATCATTACAACCTTTTCCCCTTTTACGTAACAGTAGCCATGAAGCCCTGCTCTGGGTTCCTGTCAGTTCCAGGACCCTGATCATATCTGTTTTCATTTCTTCTCTGCAGTTTGGATGCATTCTTCATCCTCTCTTCCTCACACACCTTCTTTTCTTCCTCACAGACCGGAGACTTTTTTGGTGAAGTCGAGGGAGCTGTCATGCACAAATTGTTAACAATGGGTTCCTTTAAAAGGTAAGAAGTTTATACAGTCCTCTGAGTCCCCTAAGGAAAAAAAGTTTATCTAAATAAAGTAAAACAAACCAAGGTCAGAGAAAGCAAGCCCAGACCTGACCCTAGAGCTGGTTTCAGCCTGGGTTCATGCTTCAGGAGATCTACCGGAAGTATGATGCTCACCATCCGTGAGTATTAAGTCTCAGCTCATAATGAGTCTCCTTTTCCCCAGCGTGGAATTAACGGGAGGCCAATATTAATGTATGAATCTGTACCGTGAGTTGGTTGTGTCAGGAGGCCTAAGCAAGTCCCTGTAAAGAATAAGAAAGGTTTTTACCTGGTTAAACAGGAATGATGTTTGTCTCATTGACAAACCAGGGAAGTTGCCCAGCCATCTGGCACTATGGTGGTGTTAGGTCCGAACCCATACAGTCAACCAGGCCAGGCATTCTGAGGTGAGTAGAAGATTTATTGGGGGCATCAAGCAGGCTGGCTATCTAGTGGACCAAGACAGCAGTGAACAAAGGGGGGCAAGAGACCTTACAGGATCCTTTCAGGGAGGGTGATCATAGGCTGGAACAGCCAGGTAGTGGCCTAGATCACGGGTTGGGGAAGGGGCTGGAACAGCTGTGGGAGAGCGAATCTTGGCGAGGCTACCTGGTCTGCAGGGGACCTTTAATGTTAACAAAGCAGTTTCTATGGTGGCCTGTCCAGGTCAAAGCCAGGGGGACCTGTTCTGCGATTTTGGCTTTGGCTCTGTGTGGGGCCAAGAGGGAGCGAGTTTGCAGGCAGGGTGCCTGGGAAACGAAGAGGGAGAGCGTTTGGGACGAGGTGCCTGGTGAAGCTTTGAATTCTGACCTAGCCGGTGGAAGGTCTTACACAGAGATTTATTGATACAATTTTAGAAAATCCAAGGCAAGTTCCCAAAACCTACTCCTGATGGACGTAAGGTTGAGACCACAGACGAAAGGAGAGCTGGGTGGTGCCAGATGTCACAGGTGTGTGTGGAGGAGGAGCGACTCACCCAGCTGTGAGAACTATTATGGGTCCTGAGTAAAGCTTATGTGGGGACAGCTTCCTCCTAGGTGGGCCAGAGCTGGTCCTGGAGACACCAGAATCTACAGGGAAGCTGTCACTCGGAGATCACAGTGCGAGAAGGTTTCTGGGAAGGCCAGTGCTGCCCCTTCCCTTGGGCTTTCAGAAACAACCACAGTCTTAGAAGTGAGACTTCCCCTGGCATATTAGTGCAAGAGTGGGCTTCCAGGACGTGTGGTCCTCGGTCCCCGGCTTATCGCTGCTGGGGGACTAGAGAGGGACGCGCACACAGGCCCTGGCTTATCCCTCCCCAGCAGCTGCATGACTCTGAAGCATCCACCCCAGAAATCAGTCTTTGAAGCCAGTCAACAAGACCTCCAGCGCTGTGCTGAAAGCAGGGAATTCAAAAAGGATGACCCAATTTTGAAAGACCACAGTTTGTTTGCAGCAGAAAGGAGGGAGAGAAGATGTGACGCAAGAAACTGGCAGGCGCCCAGTGCTTCTGCCCTCTCCGACACACTCGCCTGCTCCCGGGCCTGCCTGGAGCACACGGATCTCCCTCCGGCGGAGTTGTCTTCTTTGCCAGCAGTTACCATACTCCTACTCGAAAAATCTGCTTTGGTCCTGGCGTTGGGCTGTTGCAGGGCTTTCCTTGACTTCTTTGAGCTTTCTGCAGCAGTGGCTGGGTTGTCTGCCACCGGGGCTCCCACTGGTGGTTCTTATCTTTGTGCGGATGTGTGCGTTTACACCCCGTTAGCTTGTTTTCAACTGGGTGGGGGGAACAGACGGAGGAAGACGAACAACTACACATGTGTTTCTCATTTGGAAGTATATTTTTCAACTCTTTTCACAAATGCATTCTCCCCCTTTGCCTCTTGGATAGTCCTTTCAAACGGGTTGGTGGGAGAGAGGGAAAGGTTGTATTAGAATTTCAAACTACTAGTCTCTCCTTGAGTGAATTGTGCTTGGCAAGAACCTAGAACTTTCTTTCCTTACAAGACTAGCCAACATATAGGAGAAAGAGGAAGGGCGAGGGGCTTTACTCAATGATCACAGTGACTGCTATCATGGAGGAGCTGGTTGATGAATGTCCTGGGGCTCTCTGAGGGTCCCTTCTGCTGGGGCCAACTAAAGCAATGAGCTTGGGGGTCAGACAGACTGACGTCAAGTCCAGGCTCTGACAGTAACTAACTGCATGACTAGCAGTAAGTCAAATTCTGTCTCCAAGCTTTGGTTCTTCTATGAACATAGAAGGTAACAACAATTTATTACAGGGCTTGCTGTCAGAGGTAAAGACATAATAATAAGCCAAAAATTGCATAGTAAGGGCTCTCTGCTGGCTGGCTGCTGCTCTGATGTTGGCCGGTGTGGATCTTGCCCCGGTCTTGGCTTCATTTTCTGCCTGGCACCGGGTTGATGCTTCTACTCTGTCTACCTACCCATGTGACCTGGTGCCAGGTCTCTAATGCTTGGGATGCTGTCGGCCTTGAAATCAGATCCAGGCTCTTGGCAATAGGCAGGCCTTCCTCATAGCCTAAGGTGGGCAGTCCTTCCTTTCAGAGAAGATGTGCATTTCAGAAACATCTGGAGGTGGCCAGAGGGAGCTGGCAGCACCTGGGGCTGGAAGTCACTTATCATAGTAAAGTGACCCAGGCTCTAAACACAGGGTACCCAGGGTCCGCGTTGCTCTAAAGACATGGTTGGCCCACGTGGAACAGACTGACCTCTTACCTTAGCATCTTGAGCCAGTTGACCAACACAGTGTTTCTTGATTTGATCTATTTTTATTCTGGCCCAAAGAAAGGAGTTTTATAACAAGAGTCCCACAAATCATCTTCTCTGAAAAATCCAAGCTCCCAGAGGGGAAGAACATCTCTCCCTCCCTCTCCCTCCCTCCCTCCCTCCCTC
>PVJA010005331.1:66050-79725 GCA_004027025.1 Myocastor coypus | reverse complement strand
TTTTTTTTTTTTTTTTTTTTTTTTTTGCGGTACTGGGGATTGGACCCTGCTCTTGCCTGGCAGGGCTTATTCTACTGAGCTATCTCTCCGGCCCCTAAGAATTTCTTTCTTTCTTTCTTTCTTTCTTTTTCTTGTTTCAGAACTTTTGTTTGTTTCTGTTTATTTTTATGGCCAGCTTAGCCTGTCCTGAGGGCAGGGCTGGCGCAGCATGTGGTGCTGGGGATCGAACCACGGTCCCTGCAGCTGCCCAAGCTTTCCTAAGCAGGCGCTTTAGACCACTGAGCCATCCTGCCGGGCCCCCGGCCCCTAAGAATTTATTTAGTTAGTTGTTTTTAATTTATTTATGTATGTATTTATTTATTTTGTCTTTTTGAGACAGGGTCTCACTATGCAGTTCTGGCTGGCCCTGAGCTCACTTTTGTAGCCCAGGCTGGTCCCGAACTCGCACCAATCCTCCTGCCTCAGCCTCCCGAGTGCTGGGATTACAGGTGTGCACCACCATGCCTGCCTTTTTTTTTTTTTTTTCCCTAAGAATTTAAATGAAACTTAATCTGAATGATTATGACAGTTTTACTCGTAATAATGAAAGACTAGGAAGAGGAAGACCAATTATTTTCAAGCCTTTGTTTCTCTAGCCTTCTGTTTAGGGAATATACACAAATAGTTTGAACAGCCAGAGAAAATATGCAAATTTACTTTGTTTTCTTATCAGGAACTTTCAAGTGAGCTTAGTAAACATAAACAGCTTAGTTTAATGTAAGAAATCCACTCCAATGTTGTAATTTATTAGACAGAGAAATTCTAAATTGATAAAGGTACTCAGAAAGAGAGTAATCAGGGCTGGGGAGATAGCTCAGTAGAGTGTTTGCCTGGCAAGCACAAGGGCCTGAGTTCAATCCCCAATTCCACAAAAAAAGAAAGAAAAAAGAAAGAAAGAGAGTAATCATTGAAACATCCAATTATCAAGGAAGACTTCTTAGAAGAAGAGAGACCTGGATCTCATAATTGAGAAAGACAGAAAGAAGGGATTCTCTGAAGGAAGCACTGTGTGCCATGAGCATGGACTTTGGCCTGACTGAAACAGAGGATATTTATGGGACATCCAGGAAGATAGCTTAGGATCAGTTAGGTTTGGCCAAATTATGAGCATAACTTGAAAGTTTAATACTTTGTTTGTTTTAAAGCTAGCTAAATTGTTCTTTGTCCTGTATAAACACTTGAAACTAAATCCTATAATGAGTTGAGAATATTCTATGATAGTGTGAGTATTCCTAATGGGAAAACATGAAATCTGAAGTGCTCCAGAACCTGAAGCGTTTTAAATATAAGTCTGACTCAAAGAAAAATTTCCATACCCAGTCTCATATAACTAGACACAGTCAAAACATAGGTGTACTAAACTTAAGGTGTGAAATTACCTTTGAACCATATGTAGAAGGTACATATGAAACAAATTTTCTGTTTAAATATTGGTCCCATCCCCATGATCTCTCCTATGTATATGGAAATATTCTAAAGCATGAAAGTTTGGATTTTAAACACTAACACTCCTGAACATTTCAGTTTAGGGACTCTCAAACCTGTATAATCAGGTGTTTCCTAAAATTAGGGTAGACATTCATAGCTGTTTTGCCAGTATTATCTTATTTGTTCTGGGAATAAAGTGAGATTGAACCCATATATTGGATATTATTTGGCGACCATCTTCCCTGTGACCAGGCCAGCATCCCTCCTCTCTCACACCTTACATTCTCACTGTCCAGAGGCATTCAGGGAAGGTGAAAGTGGACAGGAAAGTGATCACTCAAGGAAGGGAAGGCTATGTTGTAATCTTGAATAAAGTGGTCAGAAGGGTAGTAAGATTTTTTTTTTCATTAGAACGACTGAGCAGAAGTCACTGATAGTATCTATGGCACTTTTCAAAAAGCTTTTCACAACTGATTTTTCTTGTAAGAATTTTATTTGCTGAGGTAAAAGGATGCTTAATTTCTTGGGCCTCACAATGGTTTTTCAGATGAATGCACTGGACACCCTTGGTCAGACAGCTTTGCATCGAGCTGCCCTCGCAGGTCACTTGCAGACTTGTCGCCTTCTGCTGAGTTATGGCTCTGATCCTTCCATCATCTCCTTGCAAGGCTTTACAGCAGCTCAAATGGGAAATGAAGCAATACAGCAGATTCTGAGTGGTGAGTTAAGAGATGAACTGTGTTTTCCACTCTGTCCTCTTTCTGCTGCCACACTCAAACTTTGCACCACTTGTTTTAAGTCACTTCTTGAAATAGTTTCTTGGCCCAACTTTTTTTTTTTTTTTTAATGCGTTTTTTTTTTTTTTTTTTCATACAATTTAGGCTGTGTCCTTCCCCATGTTCCTGGGATGAGGTAGGTTTCAAAAGAAGGAGGCAAAAACACTGTTTAATACTTAAAAAGCTTAAAATTGAAAATCTCACACCATTTAAGGTGATGCAGAATTCATAAAATCTAGAGTTATGATAGCTCTAAAATCAGTCAGGTAGAGAAGTTTCTAAAACTCACTGTGATACTTACCTTTAATTATATAATTATATATTTATATGTTGAAATATATATAATATATATAATTATATATGACTATATATATGTGTGTGTGTGTCATTCTTAATTCAGTTATACCATTATGAAATCTTGTATTTTTGTGATTTAAATATAATTATAAAATCTTTTTTTATTTTGTTTTTTTATTATTTTTATTTTAAAGACTAAAAATAGCAGAAACAATGATAGAAAAAACAGTAACAAGTAAGAGTATATATAATAAGAATTTCAAAACCAGAAAAATTTAACAATGATTATTTTACGTTTTTTCATCATTGGATCAGTTTAGACTAGTAGATATAGGTTGATCAAACAATTAAACATTAACACTTTTTTTTTTTTTAAGAATTTATTTATTTATTTATTTATTTTTTAAGAATTTTTTATTTTATTTTATTTTTTTTCTTGTTTCAGAACCTTTGTTTGTTTATTCACTCATTTTTATGGCCAGCTCAGCCCGCCCCAAGGGCAGGGCTGGCGCAGCATGTGGTGCCGGGGATCGAACCACAGTCCCTGAAGCTGCCCAAGCTTTCCCAAGCAGGCGCTTTAGACCACTGAGCCATCCCACCGGGCCCTAACACTTTTAATAAACATTGATTTTTTTTTTTTTTTAACAATTGACACTCTGCATATTGTCCTCACAATAGTAATACAGAGTACAGGGTGTGGGCCTGACTTACCTTCCAATTGATATTGATAAGGAAAGAAAAAAAAAAATTCTTCTCCTTGAACTAAGAGGAAGCAGATGCATACACATCCCAATGTTCCACAATTGCAGTGGGCCACCAGTGAAACTGGCAGCGTTGGAGGCTATTGATCCAAGCCTACTACAGCTCATCACACCAATCTAGCTCTGCATTTCATGCCTCGTAACTAGGCTTTTTTGCTGGGTGATCAAGGGCAAGTTAAAGCAAGACCTGTATAACAAAACATTCATCTTTTCTATCTTCCAAGGTCAAATCCCCTCAGGATTTAACTTTGGAACCATGTACAATGCTTTGTAGAATTATTGTCAGTGTCAGCCTTGGGGATGAGTCACGGCCATTGCTTGACCAGTTTGCTCTCTGTGAAAGCCTGAGAGAATGTTTTTCTCTGGGTGACTCTCCTTCGGCATACTATAGTTCATCTCTGAGGTCCCATAATCTCCTTGACCAGAAAATTTGGGACACTTCTGAGTTCTAGGATATTATAACACAGGTTCTCTTATGTCCTGAGTCCTTACTGACCTTGAAGGGCTAGGGCCAAAATATTGGCTATCCTCATAGCCCTTCTTTTTCTCCAATTGTTGGTCTGTTAACTTACATTCTCAACCCTGCAGCAGAAAAGCTTCATGATGCTGTTACTCTATAACATAGGTAATTGAGCTTATCATCACTGGCTTTCTGAATATCAAACATCTTTGACTCAGCTTGGAATTGATATTTTCCGACAATCATTGATATTCTAATAACTCTCCATAGAATGTGATAGAAGCAGTTACACAATTTTTATGCAGACGTTTGGAAATCCAAGGATGTACAAAATTGTAGCCTGTCAAACCTATGACATTTTTCCCCGTCTTTTGCTCTCAATTAATACTCTTTTGTTGTTGTTGTTGTTGTTAACCAACCATTTACTTGAGAGTATAACAATAACTGAGTTTACTTTGGGAGCAGTACACATCAAAAAGACGAGAATGATGTGCATTCCAAGCATATTTTAGTAGTGCATGGTGCTGTGATCAATGTGATGAACCTTTTGAAGGTTCTTAGGACCAATATCTGATTCATCCTGTGTACATAAGTGCATGGTTTTGGGCCTGCTATGTTTACTCTCTTATCTGCTTCCAGTCACTTCATTGTTTAATCTATAACACATTCAACTGTGTTATGCCCTTAAGTTTTAGTTTAATGTTTCATGTTCTTCTTTGACCTAGAAAGATAATGCAAATAATAGAATACATGATAAAATAGTACCTGTTATGAGGTCCTTTTTTAAAAAAAAAATAAGAACTATTTCATATTTAAAACTTTACTTATTTGTGTTATGGCCGGCTCAGTCCACTAGGGGTGGGGCTGACACAGCATGTGGTGCCAGGGATGGAACCACCATCGCCTCAGTTGCCTAAATTTGCCTAAGCAGGCACTTTAGACCACTGAGCTATCTTGCTAGCCCCAAGAACTATTTCATATTTGAGAGAGAATATAATTTTTAAATTATTTCTGCCAGAAACTTGTATATTGATAGATTGTAGACCATGTAGCAGCTGATTTTCACAGTTTTACTTATATTTATTAATCTAACTCCAGGATATTTCTGTAATGACTCCTAAAAAAGAATACATCAGTGACATGGGATATATAATAACTTGCTGAAGTTAAGTTTTAGATAGAATTTTAAAGTGTCATTGATATATAACTGCTAATACCAGATTTGCTATCAGCCTTAAATCATCCATATTTTTTACAATGTCAGTGGTTTTCAGACATCTATATTAATAAAGTTTTCATTGTATATTGCTTATAGTATTTATATCAAATTAATGCCAAAGTAAGAAAAGAAAAGAAGCAGTTATTTTTGAGTTAGCATTTTAAGTTATTATTGCAGAAGATTTAGCTTCCTTCTCTAGACCTGCCCTGTCTAGTATGGTAGTCATTAACTACATGTAACTTAACTTAAGCTTGGAGAAATTGAGGTTGGGAGTTTGGTTCAGTTAGAATATTTCTCTACCATGCAGAAGGCTCTGAGATCAATGCACAGTGCCACATAAATACATAAATAAACAAAAAGAAGCCAAATTTAGAATCATTAAGCCACTAGCCACGCTTCAGGTATTCAGTAGTCACACCTGGATAGCAGCTACCATATTATACAGCACAAATAAAAGACAATTTCTATTATCACAGTTATTTAACAACAGAAAAAATTTTAATTTTTTAAAATATATTTCATATAGGGTCTCACTATGTAGCTTGGATTTGCAGTGATTCTCCTGTTTTCAGCCTCCCCAGCGCTGGGATTACAAGTCTGCTCCACCATGCCCAGATCTAATAGCCAGCTTAGCATGCCTGGTCTCTGGCCAGCATAGCAAGTGGTGCTAGGAATTGAACCCTGGTTCCTGTGCTTCCCAGGCAGGGGCTTAATCAATCCGCTTCGCTATCTCAATGGTCCACAGATAGTTCTTTAGGCTAAATTTTGTACACAGTTCCTGGAATATATATTTCACTGCCAGGAGATGTGAATTTCTGATGGTAGTTACATAACTGGCACCTTTTTATTCTATTAATGAAAAGGCAGCTAAAAGTGATTAGATCCATTTGTACCAGCAGTAGTGTAAGCCACTCAGCAGAGTAGTCAAGAATGTACTGCCCGGGGTTCAAGCTGATAGGAGCGTGTTAATCAGTGTTTCCTTTCTTCCTTCTTCATAACTTTTACAAGCATCTTACATATGCATGAAACATTTTCTTGATGGGGATATTGCACCTTTTATTTAATCAGTTTTCATGAAGATAATATCTCAATTTCAAATTGTTCTTAGTATTTTAAAACTCAGTCATAATTAATCTTTCAGGGGCCCAGCAGGATGGCTCAGTGGTCTAAAGCACCTGCTTAGGAAAGCTTAAGCGGCTGCAGGGACCACGGTTCGATCCCTGGAACCACATGCTGCACCAGCCCTGCCCTCAGGGTAGGCTGAGCTGGCCATAAAAATAAATAAACAAACAAAAGTTCTGAAACAAGAAAAAAAAATTAATCTTTCAGTGCTAAAATTTCTAAAATATCCTAACTTGTAGCTCTACATACATGAACAAGCACCCTTTTTTTTGTTTGTTCGAATGAAAAACAAAAATATTACTTAGAGATATCCAAAGACTGTTGCATGAGTTTTATTAACAGCCAGAATCACTGTTTTGAAAACACAATATGGAGGCCAGAGAGATAACTCTGTGGCACACGTGCCTGCCTGGCAAGTACAAGGTTGTGAGTTTGAACTCCAACCCTGTAATAAAAACAAACAAAAAACATAATTTTAAAAAAACAAAACACAATATACATGAAAAGACATTCACTTATGAATGTTTGTGTACACAGGAAGAGGAGGACAGATGAAACAGAAGAACATAATAGAAGCAGCCAAAGAAAGAGCTAGGGTTTATGTACACACTTGTCTTTGTTACTTTTTACTCGTTGCTGGGACAAATACCTGACACCCGAAATGAAGGAAGGAAAAGTTTATTAGCTCACAGTTACTGGAGGTTTCAGTCCATATTCGGCTGGCCCAAGGCTGAGTGGAACAGGGCAGAGAGCATCCAGTTCATGGTGGTGGAGCAGCAACAGTCACAGCAGAGGCAACCGACCAACCAGGGGAACTGAGAGCAATAGCTCCAGTCTGTCAGGCGCTCTGCCTTAGCCTATCTGCCTCAGGCCACACCTATAATTCCCAGCAGTACTCAGACCATAATAATCTCATCAGTACTAAAACATAATCCCAATGACTCATGAATCAAATCTCAATCTATAGAAGTCCCTGCCCCATGATTGCATGAGGCTTTTGGGGGACAACTAGACATAAATCATAAGAACACTAATACCAAATAAAAGGGTATGAAAACAAACTCAGCAGATACTTTCTGAATGTTTTCCACATAGAATGGAGTAGAAAAGTGAGCACAGATCTGGCTTCTTTTCTTATCAATTCTATAAACTAACAAAAATAATTCTCTTTCTAAGAAATAATTTAGAAATACACTTTATTATATGAGACTGTCTTAAATCTTCATCAGCTAAGTGTAATCACATTGCTTATCATCAATTAAAAGTTCTCATATCTTGTTCTGTAAAAGTCACTCCTGAACGAAGTACTTTAGGGTTGAAGTATTTCTTCTGAATTCTACACCTTTTTCATAGCATCACTTGATCTTTCCACCTGGACAGTAGCCTCAGAAATTACCTCTGATCATAAGATAATGCAGCCTTGAGTTTACTTTTTACTTTTACAACCTAGTTTGTCATCTTTTTTAGAGAAACTAGCTCTCAGTTTTTTAAGTGCAAAAATGAAACTTTATGATCCATCCAGAGTTACAATAGTAAAATCAGTTTCTGCTTTGTTTATATTAGATTAATCAAAATACTTTATTTGTTAGCCTTTCTGTTTAGCACTGGTAAAATGCCTTCCAATTATACAGCTGTATTAAATACATTGCCTTGAAGCCACTCAATAAATGGGAATTAAGGACCGGCCAAACAGCTCAGCAGATTAAAGTGCCGGCAAGCAGGTGCAGGGGTGGGGAGGGTTCAGTCCCCAGGCCTGCCATGCTCCCCTTCCTGCAAGGTATGCTGAGGCAGCAATTGAGACTGGATGTGGTGGTGTGCACTTGTACTCCCCACTTTGGGGAGGCTCTAAACAGGTGGATCTCTACAAGTCTGATCTAATAGTGAGACCCTGAACAACCTGTAGACCCTCCCCGAAAAATACATAAAAATAAGTGTGAATTAAATGTCTACAGTTGGCCTTCTTTGTTCACTAATTACACAATCTGAGATCTTTCAGATTTCAGGGCTAGTATTTCTGCTTTATATTGGGGACACAAGCTTAAAAAAAAAAAAAATTTAATCATTAAGTGGTAAAACTCAGGTAACTTCCATGAGTGTATGTAATAAATCTGTGGCATAGGTCCCCCCCCCACCCCCCATTTAGCAAGGTGTTAATTAGAAAGTCATTCCTGACATTGTCCACGTTGGACGCCAGAATGGAACCCTTCACAGAAGTGATATCAGATGGATGCATGCACTGCTAGGCACATGTGCTCCAGTGTATCCAGGGCCCTGAGGTAGGCAGATGACAATCATATCTTCTTTGCCCCGCAATCCCAGTTCTAAAGCAATCAGAAGAGGACTGAAGATTATGAGCAGCAGGTTTTGAAAGTCCATGGGCATTCAAGGTTCTTCCAGAAACATGAGCATCCAAAGTCAATTATACCATCTGTTTTTCTTTTTCATTCCCTTCGTCAAGAGCTGATGCCTGGATTGCGAGGGCTTGTGCCAGCATCTACACCTGGCTCGTGCTCAGGGTGATGCACTGTAGCCAGCTCCCAAGCTGTGACAAGAGTTTTGTAATACCAGCATATCATAAATGTTTTCAATCTCCTGCTCTTAGGCTTTTCTGACTAGCCTCTATAAAATTTATAACCAGATAATCTGAGGGATGGCATAGTAGAGATAGAGAAGGATTTATATGTATTAAAATGTGTGTGTATTAAAATAAATTAAAATTTATTTCAGTTTGGCTTTGGATGATATGTAGATTGAAGTAAGAAAGAACATAGTTCTTACCTGTAAAAGGTTGGGCAAAATACTTAAATTACACCAGAAGATTGCAACTCATTAATCTGTTTCTACTTGCCAAATGATTTTCCTGCCTTGACTGCTCTGTAATTCTCCAGTGTGACAAGGGTAACATATCCTTTCTGTTACGCAGAGAGCACACCTATTCGTACTTCTGATGTTGACTACCGACTTTTAGAAGCGTCAAAAGCTGGTGACTTGGAAACTGTGAAGGTAAGTCAGTGACTTGATACTTAAGTTGGCGCCATTAAACTTTGCTGTGAATTCATTTCTAAGCTGATAAACAGTGCTACTTATAGCCAAACAATAAGAACAAAACAATTTAAAAATGAATAGAGTATATGTATAGATAAGAGAAGTCTTCACTCTTTAATCATTTGTCCTCAGGTTACATGAAATTATTTTTCTATTCTCACTTAAATTAATTAAAACTTTTTTAAGACATAGTCATAAATATGTGAATTGGTTCAAATCCAGGTTCTAGTAGGGGTAACATTTGAGATGATATTTCTTGATCTTTTCCCAGAAATTCTCACATTTCTTTTAGGAAATCTTTTTTTTTTTTTTTTTTTTTTTTTTTGAGGTGGGGGGCAGTACCAGGGGTTGAACTCAGAACCCTGCGCTTCCCAGGCAGGCACTTATTCCACTGAGCTATCTCTCCTGTTCCCTTTTCTATATAAATATACATCTGGAGAAATATACATCTGGAGAAAACATTACCATTCCTTATTTGTAGTTGAGAAACAGTAGTTATAGATTTAATTTTTTTCAAAATAAAACTAATAATGAATTTTTAAAACTGCAGTTGCCATCAGTAATCTTTCATTTAAAGACAAAGTGGGCAGAAGGGAAAATAGTTTTTATTTTTATCTAGGGGCTGGTATTTTGTTTTTACTATTTTTAAAGAAAGACTAATTGTAAAATACTTTTTTATAAACCAGCTCGTCACTTCTTATGAAGCAAATTCTGTTTTTATTATTGTAAGCAAAGTAATGTTAACATTCTTGTTGACTTCTACTACTTAAGGATAACAATAAGCACTAATTTCTATGGCCTGGAAATTTTATTTTAGTTTCAATATGTAGGTACTTGAAGAATCTCATCCATCTTAGTGTCTAAATTAGTCTAGGTGTGGTGGTACACACCTATAATCCCAGCACTGCGGAGGCTGAAGACAAGAGGATCACTACGAGTCCGAGCTGCATAGTGAGACCCTGTACCAAATAAATAAATGGAATAAATAAAAATAACAGTAGTATCTAAATTGTTGTTTAAGAAGTAAATTTTAGTTATAATATTCCCTGGGGAAATTTTTTTAAGTTTCTTAGATCTAAAACAGTATTTGCTTTTTATCATTTGAAGTGTATCCTAATAACAGAAAATCCTTAAGCAATTATGATTCATTTTCTTTACATGACATAATGATCTCAGCAATAGAATTGCTACATGTACTAATTATAATCAGCATTTTTTTTCTTTTTTAGTGAGCAGAACATATTTATTAGGGGAAAGAAAGCTCCTGTCTGAGGGAGAGACAGGAGGGGTGTCCTGAGTGGGTGTCCCCGTAATCAGCATTAAATGTATAATTTTTACATAAGTGTATAATTTTTACACAGATACATATTATAGCTTTTAAGTTGGCTGAACAGTACATTCATGATGAAAGCCAATTTTATTTTTAATAAATGATTCGTAAAATTTAGGGAAATGTATATCTCAGCAACACAAGTTAAGTCGAATCATGTCTGATAAATATCTTTCCCAAGAAGATTAGAAAGCATCAGAAATACTAGAAGAAAAAACTATGTACAGAATAAAGAATTTGAAATTGTGAAAAATAGGAAGAGTATAAAATTATCTTGTCATTCAAAAGGAAATGAAACAAGAAATAAAGAACTTACAAATATTAAAATGCAAGTACTTAGTAAGCAGAATGGGCTTTTACTTTTTTAACCTCTCCAAATTGGTTGTTTCATTCCCTTCCATATCCCAGTTTTCTAATATTTACTATAAAAATAATAATCGCTTAGAATATAAGAACCAGGGCAAAAGGTAACGCCAGGGAGCAGCTTCAGCTGTATAAGATGTCACAGAAGAATGCTACACCAATTTTTGCAGTCTTTCTTTTTAGTTTATATATTTGTTCTTAATCACATAATTGTATTTATCAGTTGCCTTATCTGTGTACTAGTGTAGCCACAGATCTGTAGAAATTAAAAGATACTTCCCTTGGCCAGGTAGTAATGGCTGTTTATATTTTAGAGGCTGGTGCTTTTCATCTAGTTTTGATGAATTCATGAGTTCTCCCTTGCTGGTCAGGCTTTCTCCTGTCATGTGAAAATTACATTAAAGCTGTCATTTTTATTTTACCAATGCGAATGTTCCATGTCTTAATGCATGTGTACCACTATAGCAAAACACCATAGACTGGGTAACTTGTAAATAGAAGCTTCTTTCAGTTCTAGAGACTGAGAAATCAAAGGGTTGAGGCTCTGGCAGGTTCAGGGAGGGTCTCACGGGAACCATTCATTCTGCTTCCAAGATGGCACCTGGTTGCTGCATTCCTTGGAGGGAACAGGTGCTGTATCTTCACATGGCAGGAAGACAAAAAAAACCCAGAATGTTGTTTGTGCTTCTTATAGGCACAAGAGCGAAACCCTGTTTAAGGGTTTAAATAATTTAATTGCTTCTTAATTCCTACACCTCTTGATACTATTGCATTAGAAATTAAACTTCAACATGAATTTTGGAAGGAAACAAATATTGAAACCGTAGCACTCCTACTCAGTATATCATCAGAAAAAGATCTTTACATTCTTAGTTTTTATATAATAATAGCACATTATAGTGGCAGGAGTGTCAGCAAGATTCAAAAATAACCTAGAAAGTCTCTCCCATCATATTTGGCAGCCTAGGAAATGCTACTATTTTCTCTACTTTGACTTTTTGTCTTATTACCTTTGTTCTTTTCCTTCCTTGAAGTTGAATAATTAAGAAAGTGAGGGCCTCAGGAGAGATAGCTCAGTAGAAAAAGCGTTTGCCTGGGAAGCACAGGGTCCTGAGTTCAATCCCCAGTACTGTGGGGAAATATAAAGTGAGTAATGATATATAATATGTGATGTTTTTACTAAAAGATCAATAGATTAAAATTCAGTGGGGCTGAGGAGATAGCTCTGCGGCACAAGTGCCTGACCGGCAAGCGCAAGGTCGTGAGTTTGAACTCCGATCCCACAAAAAAAAAAAAAAAAAAAAAAATCAGTGAGACAGTTTGAATCTTTAAGCCACCCGTTAGAGCTATTGAACAGGATAAGTCACTTAAGCTACCTGAGCCTGGATTTTTCTGTAAAATTAAGATACTGATCACCTTCATAGATATAATACCCTCAGTGAAAGTGTTATTAGAGTTTACTGTCACCACCAATGATGCGGTCTCTCCTTTGTTCTTCCAACTGCTTTGTAAACAAACATAATTGAGCTTATAATTTATATTCTGCAGAAATGGTAACATTTGAAGACACAGAGGAAGATAGGAAATTTGGAGGACATCTCAAGAGCGAGATGGGAATAAAAATTAAAGCTAGGGTGTGATTAAAATATTTTGATTTGTGGGGCTAAATGTCTTCCCAGAGCATTGTTATAAAACATTTTTTACTTCAATACCTCCTGCTATAGGGGGTCAGAGGCCCAGGTGAGTTGCCCAAACAAAAAAGTAATCTCTCCATGGGCATGGTGATGCATGCCTGTAATCTCAGCCTGGGGAGGCTGAGAACAAGAGGATCACTACAAGTCTGAGCTGCGTAGTGGACTCTGTACTGCATTGTGAGACCCTGTACCAAAATACATTTTAAAAAAAGTTATCTTTCCAGAGCCCTTTACTTGTTTAATCCACATTAGAGGAGATAGAATGCTGTAGTTCTGTAGACAACTGGAGTTATTTTTATTTGAGTAAAGTATTGATTTCCAAAGATGCAAAAGAAAGGTTTTATTGGTTTGGAAATGCCTGCTTGATTGTGAGTTTTTCTGTTTGTGTATGATATGGGCCAAGAAAAGGATGATAACAATTCAGTTACACCACACTAAAGAATATTTGTAGTCATTGTAACGCCAAGTATCATGCTGATTTTTAAGTATCATTTATTTTACCTATTCTTTGAAAACAAGTATTCACTAGATGGCTACAACATATTCAAGATGCTACACTATTGTAGAACAAAGCCTATGAATAAATATTAATGTCTTTTTTTTTATGTGTCTCTTGTGTCTACCCTATAAAAGCAACTTTGCAGCCCCCAAAATGTGAATTGCAGAGATCTGGAGGGCCGGCATTCTACACCCTTGCACTTCGCGGCAGGCTACAATCGTGTTTCTGTTGTGGAGTACCTTCTGCACCATGGTGCCGACGTCCATGCGAAAGACAAAGGGTAAGTGTGCAGAGTTAACATTCAGAATCTTTCTCTTTATGTACTTTATAGCTTTTAAAGTATTTTTGAAGTAAAAAATTTTTTCCCCATTAAAAGAATAGTGTGTAGGTTTTTTGTTCAAATCACACATTTATACATTACAAAAAGATACAGTTTAAAAAGTTAAAGTTCGATGGCCGGGCGTGGTGGCTCACGCCTGTAATCCCAGCACTCGGGAGGCTGAGGCAGGAGGATCGGTGCGAGTTCGAGACCAGCCTGGGCTACAAAAGTGAGCTCAGGACCAGCCTCAACTGCATTGCGAGACCCTGTCTCAAAAAGACAAAAAAAAAAAAAAAAAGTGAAAGCTCAGTAGCCGGGCGTGG
>PVJA010005331.1:0-65950 GCA_004027025.1 Myocastor coypus | reverse complement strand
TATGAACATTTTATATGTAAATCTCCAGCTGTTTCAAATGTATCTTTCCAGTATTTATGTGCTGTAGCAGTGGTGGTTTTTAATGTAAGTGGCAGTGTGGTTCTGTGGTCTCTTTGCACTGTACCTTGATGTGTTCCCATATTGATACTTAATAGTTCATTTCACCCTTTAATACTTGTATATAGAATTTTATTGCATTATGTGTTTTCATGTAGTTTGCAATTTCCTATATAACTTTTATATTTTGCTATTAGAATGTTATAATCTCTTCCAAAAAGATGCCTTCTATTCCAGAGTCATTAGTATTAACAGATATATAACTATTTTTACTAATTCAAGTATTTTGTCTTTATATTAGTTTGATAAATTATTTTACTTTATCCTCATAAGGCTTAATGTAGCTGTGGAAGCTCCTTAGAAATGTAAGAAAATAGTCACTGAAATAAGTTCTGAATTAATTTCATAGCATCTCAAAATAAGCCACCACCTTTCTGTGTAACTACATACCAAGGTGCTATAGAATTGAACACAGTTTAGGCTTCAGTTAACCATGTTGTATTTTTTAAGGGATATATCAGATATGACTATTCAGTAACAGTTTCAGTGGCTCTTTTGAAATACTGTAGTGCATTGCAGAGCAGCCAGAATTTGTTTCTGATGCTTCTTTTAGCACCTAGTGTATTTCATCACAAAACAGTTTCTGAGAAGGTGCTGATCTTTAAATAAAGAAGGCACTTAGTGCTATCTTGGTGTTGCCATATCTAAAGTACAACTTAACCTTCATCCTTTTTGAGGGACAATGGTGGTACTGGGGATTGAACCCAGGGCATTCACACTGAGCTATATTCTTACCCACTTTCTCTCTGGTTTTATTTCATTTTTTTTTTATTTTTTTATGTTTTATTTTCTGTTGTTTTCACATAAGGAAACATTCATTTGGGGTTTAACGTGAAAATCATACAAATAAAGTTTATACAAACACAAATCCACAGTCATAACACATAGCAAAGGACAAAAACAAAGTAAAGTAATTGGCAGCTATATACAGTTGGACAGTGTGTCTTATAGTTACAAAATAATCATTATAGCACAGAAGACCAATCTTCGGTGTAGTCCTGGAAGATGTCTTTAGCATTTCCTGTTTCCTCCAGCATCTTCCTCTTTAGTATGGCTGGTGATTGCTTTGGTGATTTCCACCATCTCGAGATGCTTTGCCCTAAGTGCTCTGTGGACCACTGTAGTCTGCGTATCCCTCTCCCTATCTATAGCTCCCATAGTTATACCCTGTATAACCATATCCGCCATAGCCAGTATAGTTCTGATCACCACCATATGCACTATTGTAATTTTCACATCCTTGATCATAATAGTTATTAAATCCTTGGTTCTAGTTTTGGCCCTGACCTCGATCACAACCCCTACTACCACCTTGTCCCCCAGCTGCAGCACCTCTTCTTCCTTCTTGTTGTTGTTGCTGCTGTCCATATATCTCTTTGTGTTGTGCAACTTTAATTTTACACTTTCTAGAAGCAATTTGATGGTATCTGCTTTCTAACAATTTCTTGACTGGCTCTTCATCTGTGTATGTGATGAAACAAAATCCTCTCCTTCCATTTGTTTTTGTATCCATGGGAAGTTCAATATTTTCTGTCTCTCCAAATGCTCCAAAACATTTCTTTAATCTGTTCTTCAGAAGTATCTGGGCTCAAACCTCCCACAGACACCTTTTTAAGGGATTCTTTCCCTTTTAAAGCTTTTGCCCTTTTAGGGTCTATCAACTTGCCATACAGTTTGTGTTCTTTTAATTCCAAAACATTATCAACACTAGCAGCATCACTGAAAAGCATAAATCCAAATCCTCTTGATTTTCCAGTGACTGGGTCTATTTTAATTGTGCAGTCAGTCTACAACTTCCCCTAAATGAGACAAGTTCTCGGTCAGATCTTTCTTGCTTGTATCCCAGCTCAAGCCTCCAATAAACATTTTACCATCATCCTGCTGATTCTTGCAGTGATCTTGGACCCCTTGGTGAACTTGTCTATATTGCTATGCTCATTCATGTCCTCCATGGTGGTGGAGCGGGCACTGTGTCCAGCTGGGTCTCGGGGGTGCTAGTGGTGGGGGTGCTGATGACAGCAGAGTGTTGTGTGGAGCTAGGCTTAAAATGACAGCGGAAGAGCTCTTGCTGCTTTTATTAGTTGTACAGATTAGTGGATTTCCTTTTGGCAGATTTGTGCATGGACATAGCACAGCTTGATCACACTCAACATCTCACCCCATTCCCTCTTGGTCCACTTGTCTTCTTGCGGGGAGTCAGTGTGTATAATTTGTCTTGATTATATCCATGTCCTCTCTTCCCCACTCATCTTTCTCCCTTTGCTTGCCTTCCTCTTACTAAAAGTCTCCCTTCTGCTTTCTTATCATCCTTTTTAGGTTCCAGAGCGCCTTCCTCTCACACTTTCTGAGACAGTTTCACAAAGTTGCCCAGACTGGTCTTGAACTTGTGACCTTCTGCTTCAACCTCCCAGACTGTCAAGAATATAACCTCTGCCATGAAACCTGGCTTCGTGTACCCTTTTTGTAGGACATCTTTTTGTCCTTTTAGAATGTCAAATGCTTTTAAATTAGAACAGAAAGTTATCTCAGAATAGTTGGTTAATAAGTTGAGGCAAGTGGACTTATTAACAAACT
The DNA here is from genome assembly GCA_004027025.1 of Myocastor coypus. Classification (NCBI taxonomy): domain Eukaryota; kingdom Metazoa; phylum Chordata; class Mammalia; order Rodentia; family Myocastoridae; genus Myocastor; species Myocastor coypus. The sequence continues at coordinate 63,259 of PVJA010005331.1, read as the reverse complement.
ATTAACAAGCTGAGAATTTGTAATTTGTATCATTTCTTACAGTGAAAATCACTTCCATTGCAAGTTCTTACTGATTGGCACTTCAGTATTTAAACCTTTACACATAAACCACTATGAGTCATTATAAATTTAAAAATAAGCAAAAAAAGGGTAAGACCTGCCCAAGTAAGTAGAATTCCATTGTTTGTAAGCGTTGGGGCCAGGATAACATCTGCCTGGCAAGTGAAAGATCCTGAGTTTGATTCCCAGTTCAAAAAAAAAAAACTTAAGTGTAAAATTTTTATTAGTAAAACCCAAATGGTAAAAAAAAAATCGTAAGAGTTGATAAAACCAGATTGTTAGCTACTTAGTCCTAAAATTACTTTGTAGTGTAGAACTTCAGAGTACCTGAGTAAAAAATCAGAGTTGAAAGCACTTTGTGATGAAACTTTATTTTGTAAATAAATTTCTATATATGTCTTAACGATAATGATGGCTGTGAAACAAAAAGAAAAGTCCTTTTACATTTAGGTAAACCTTCCAAAATAGTTATTCTTTCTCTCTTTTAACAAACAAATGACTATATCTAAAGAGACTAAAGGAAATTGCTCTTATTGAATGGGTGTTCAGTGTAGTCAGTGCCCTTGAAGAGTATTTTAAGAATCTTTTTAACCCAAAGATTTGTTTACAACTTGAAAATAATTTTCTTTTGTTTAGCGGCCTGGTACCCCTTCATAATGCCTGTTCCTATGGACACTACGAAGTAGCTGAGCTTTTAGTGAGACATGGAGCTTCTGTTAATGTAGCAGACTTATGGAAATTTACCCCTCTACACGAAGCAGCAGCTAAAGGAAAATACGAAATCTGCAAGCTTCTTTTAAAAGTACGTAGTTACATGTTGTTATTATTATTATTATTATTATTATTATTATTATTATAAATTAGAGTATTTTTCTCTATTAGGAATAGTAAGTGCTATAGCAACTGCTTCTGTTTTCTGGTTTTCTTTTTTCTTCAGAGAAATGTTTATTTATGATTGTGATACTTCCATAGCTCTCAGTAATGCCCCAAATGTCATTCTGAATGAATTTATTTCATCAAAGTAGGTTTTAGAAAAAGTTGTTTTACTTTGTATTGCCCATCTGATTTATGCTATTTATACTATTAATATCAGAAATATATGGTATAAAAAACACGGTATGATACAGAGAGCAATAAATTGTTATCATTTTATTAACAGTCATTGTTAAACATTTAAGTTTTTAAGAACTTATTTTATGTCAGATTTTTATTAAACTATAAGCTAATCTATAAAGTTATTCAACTAGATCTTAAAGATATATGCGAACTAGTTGAAACTAGTAATATCTATGATAAAATTATAATTTGTGAGTTTTAAAAGTTAAATGATATTAAAATGTACAGACATAAACATGTAATTTTTTTCTTTTTTAATTAGAGAAAAATGGTTCCTGTATGATACGAATAAATCTTCTTCTACCATTTTTATGAGTCTTTTTTTTTTTTTTTTTTGTCTTTTTGAGACAGGGTCTCGCTGTACAGTTCAGGCTGGCCTTGAGCTCAGTTTTGTAGCCCAGGCTGGTCTCGAACTCTCACCGATCCTCCTGCCTCAGCCTCCCGAGTGCTGGGATTACAAGCATGTGCCACCATGCCTGGCTTTTTTTTTTTTTTTTTTTTTACTTTTATGAGTCTTAAGGAAACTACTATGTTTCATAATTTTTATTATCACTGATGAGCAAAAAGAAAATTCTAAGTCATATAACTTCATTGTCTAGATTGGATTATTAAGTCCTCAACTCAGCCAAAAGTAGTCTGTATCAAGCCTTAAACTAACTAAATAAATAAAATTGACATTTCCTTTATAGGCATAGATGATTAAAGTATTTAAATCAAGATAATTTTAAGTAATTTTATGACATGAATGGTAAGACTAAATGAAAAATAAAATTTAATTACTAGACTTTTTTTAACTGATGACATCTAGACTTCATCCTTTTCCAAGCCATGTGTTTTATACTTCTCTAATCTTTTTCATGATACCTACTAAGTATCTGTATATAACTGAGGTCTAGCCAGAACCAATATCTAGAACATTTATAAAAGGAAAAGAATTTTCCACTGACAACTTGAATACTGAGAAAAGGTATGTTAAAGAATAAAAGATTTTCAACGCCTTTTCCATTTAATCATCAGCATTGATCCTGAGGCTTTTAATTGACCCCATGTATTGCTAAAGCAGGGTGGGTTTCTCTTTTTCAAAATGCACATAGAATGTATATCCTCCTTCTGTGACTGAGTATATAAATGTGTGCGTACTACCTACCTGCATAATGATACTACAGAAAATGCAAAACCTCACTTGTGTAACTTCCTTATAGCATGGAGCAGATCCAACCAAAAAGAATAGGGATGGAAACACACCTCTAGATTTGGTCAAAGAAGGGGACACAGACATTCAGGATCTACTGAGAGGGGACGCTGCTCTGTTAGATGCTGCCAAGAAGGGCTGCCTGGCAAGAGTGCAGAAGCTTTGCACCCCAGAGAATATCAACTGCAGAGACACCCAGGGCAGAAACTCAACTCCTCTGCACCTGGCAGGTAAGTATCACCAATGCTGCCAAGCCTTATTTTCCTTTTTGGGTACTTAAATGTTTTACCAGAAGATGAACAAAATTCTGAGCATGAAAGGAACTTTTGATTGACGTAATTTAGTATAATTTCTTACTATATCAACTTTCAATTCTGTCATAACAGTTTTAGTTATTGAGCAAATGAAATTAAAATTGTAACATTTTCTGGTCTATAAATGTAAATTTCTCTTAAGCTGACAAGTTCTCCTTTTGTACTTTAATAGCAGGCTACAATAACCTGGAAGTAGCTGAATACCTTCTAGAGCATGGAGCAGATGTTAATGCACAGGACAAAGGAGGTTTAATTCCTCTTCATAATGCAGCATCTTATGGGGTGAGCATGCAAAAGTTAAAATCTAGAAGACTTCCCTGACATTTGCTGCCTTATTAAATGTGTACTACAGACTAAGGAAGTAAGATATCTAATCAATGACATGTTTTAGCAATATTTTAAACTTCTCTCAAGCTTTATCTCATCTTCACACCCTCCCTATTTTTTGGCCAGCAGCCATGATTTTTAAAACTTTTTGGTCACACCATGTTATTAGCACAACAGTATATGTAAAATGAGTGTTCAGTTAATATTTATGGACACATGATACAGCTTGGCTCTACTTCATTTATAGTTTAGAAAGTTTAAAAGCCAGGAGGGTCCTACGCATGCATGGAAATTATGGTACTGTAACATTTATCATTGACATTTCACAAATGTCCAGGTAAGTAGTTGGGTACACATAGTTTCATGGAATTTGATGACTAAATAAAACTCCACAGTGGCAGTGTAGCATCACCCTTTAAGGCAGTATACCTGCAGCGACCAGCTTGGCGAGGAACATGTTGTGAGGTCTGGATGGCATCTGTTAGGACTGACTAGTAATCAAGGCCTTGTCAAGCTTGATGCTTCACTGCAATAGAAGTAAGACCATTTCTCTTCTTCCATGTCAACTCTGTTTAACCTATAAAAAGCCACAGATGACATTTTGTGTGTACCAGGTGTTCCCACCAGGTGTTACCAGTTGGATTCATTGTTGTTAAGGAAGGTTTGTAGTTTTGCAAGTCTAACAAATTAAAAATAAAAATCTGGCTAATCTGCTTTTCCTTCTTATTCTCTTATCCCTTTAAAGCGTTTTCATCTTCCCAGATCCATTCTGCAAAGACTAGTATTTCAGGGAAGTGATGAAAGGAAAGCAGTCTACTTTTAAGTTGAACAAGTAGGAAAGAAAACTGTACTTCTGTTATGGTTTCTGTCTAGATGTCTCCCCCCAACCCCCAAAGTCTCATTGTGATCAATTCATGATCCAATGCTGAATGCTACATACACCTGCCCTGGGGCAGAAATCTGCATACAAATGTAAAGGGTGGGGAGCCTTGCTAGCTGCAGCAGCTGCTCCTCCCTTTGTTCTTTGCTGTTTTCCACTGTACTCTGCCTTTGAGCCAGCTGAGTGTGGACTAAAACCTCCACTAACTGTGAGCTAAATAAACCTTTCATTCCTGAATTCTTTAGTGTTGAGTATTTTGTCCCAGCAACAAGTGAAGAGAAACTGAGACAGCTTTTAAGTGTGATATGAAATAATTCAAAGTGATGCTTAGTAAATATATTATCAGTACTAAAATCTTTTGAAATTTTAATATTTACAGTTCCCTTTTTAAGATTTTATTTTATTTTTCTTAAACCTCACTTATTTGCATTATGGCTAGCTCAGCCCTCCCTGGGATGGGGTGGTGCAACATGTGGTGCCAGGGATCGAGCAGCGGTCCCAGCACTTGCCTGAACTTTCCTAGGCAGGCGCTTTAGGCCACTGAGACATCTCGCTGGCCCTATAGTTCCTTTTTCAAAAAAGTAATTTTTTATTAAAATCGGGAATTTCTTTTTTAAATTTCATGTATTTGGTACACTGTGCAGCTCAAACTGTAGTGATCCTCCTGTTTTCAGTGTCCCCAGTGCTAGAATTGCAGGTGTTCATTGCCATACCAGGACTTGGTCACTGGCACAATGCACCCAGGGGCAGGCTGATGTGGCATGTGGGACCAGGAATCAAAACTCAGGATTTTCTTTTAACCTTCACATAAAATTGTCAATTTCATTATGCAACTAATATTTTCACTGGAAATCTTATATGCAACTTATTTTATTGTTAACATGTTCCATATAATGTGTATATAAAAACATGTGTATAATTCTTTTACCCTTAAGTTATAACTACATATGTACGTCATGTGGCAAATAATTTTTAGTACTTCTTTAGCAGCGCTCTTGTCTCCATTTTATTTTTTGCTAATCCCTTTTCTCAGCTTCAACTAAACATGTATAAACTCGATAGAATCAGTAAACTGGAATGCTCTATCTTCTGTGTAAGCCTAATGGATAAGGAGAAGTGGTGGCAAAAGATTATACTAGTCATCTAATGTGATAAAGATTATGTTACTGTAAATTGTATAGACAGTGAGAGCTCATAGACTGTGTGTGGAAGAGTTCTGCCCCTTCAGTCTCCTACTATCATAGTCTTAATAGGTATTCTGTAAATGAAAGAATTTGTGATCTCATTTTGCCTACAGAGTAGTAGAGTGTGCAGGTATTTATTTCTTGATGTGTATTTATCCTTTTCCCTGTAAAGAACTCAGTTGTGTGTCTGTGGAATTACAGGCATGTACTAATACACTCAGCTTAGTATATCGTATGTGACACATAATAAAAAAATTACCAGTTGATATTTAAACTTAAAAATATATTATAGGAGACTCATGCCAGTAACCCTCTTCAAAACCCCCCTCACTTAGAACACTTGCATTGTTCTTGCCACTTTTAGGTTTCAGAAAGTCCTCTTTCATGTCTTTGGTTATCTCGGTGTTCTGAACTGATTCGAAACATTTGCCCCTCTTGGTCATTTTGCTTGGAAAAAGAGCCAGACATGATGCAGTGCCAGGTCCAGTGGATAGGGTGGAGGACCGGCCGTCCAGTTCTTTCTTAGCCTGCCTTTGCCCATTTTTCTTATACCTTATAAAGACACAGAAGAGTTTGTTAGTTTTCTTTCTCAACTTTTTCATTTTCCAGGGTTTTGCCCTAAAAGTATATAGTATTAGAGGAGTTTTCTACCATTGTTGTGATAAAGGCCCTATAACAGTTAAATTGCTCAGCTTTAAGCCAAGCACATTTCTGTTCCTTCCATGTCCACCTTACTAAAATTTTATGAAGACTTTCCTAGTTGTGTTCATCATTTAAAACATTTTCTCTTGCAGCTCCTTTTGAAACCCTGTTAAACAGACTCTTTCTCTTGGAGACTTTTTGCTCTCATAGAGTGAGTAGGACTGAGCTACAGCTTATTTACTACTGCATTTGTCGGCCTTAATTTTCAGTTACTATGTTTGCCCTAGTGGTGTAGCTATTTAAAAGAATTACAGAGCTCAAGACATTTGTCACCACATTTAACAAGAATGTAATTAGTTTCTCTAAGCATAAACTATAAATTTAATATAAAAAAGTCCTAACAATACATACTGGAGGTACCATTGGTTTCATGTGTACACACATACAGAAGCATAATTTTCTTGGACTGTCTAGTTTTGGAATCTTATGCACATTAGCTTACTGAATTACCTTACTCTGACAGTAAATATGGAAGTAGAATAAAAATAGTTACAAGAAATATAATGTGAATAATGTTATGAAATTATGGAATTATTCCATGCTGTTTGGATTGCCTAATAAAAATTGCTTTTCTAATATGCATCTTTTGAATAAGAGAACTAAATTAATAGGTTTTATTTTAAATTATTTCAATAGTACTGTACATAATACCACCTCTGTTTTCTTCTTTGGTGGTAGTCTAAAAGTAATTGAAGTCTAAAATTCATTTTATAGTCTCACAACCTCTAAAGGATCACAAAACATAGCCTGTTGTTGGAAGCCCTAGTCTGATTGTGCTGCCTCCCCCACCCCACTTCACATTGTTAATAGGACATTTCCAGACAAGTTGACTGACCTGTACTAAATCATTTTGGACATAACAGACTATTTTTTTGTCAACTATTTTGTTGCTTTACCAGAGGCTGGGTAAAAAAGCATCTTGAATATTTTGGTCATATCACAGAAAGTTGGAAAAGAAATGGAAAGATTAGAAGTAGTATATATAAACTGCTAGTCTGACAAGTTTGGCAGGTTAAATCACAAATAGAAGACTTAGAAACAAGTACAAGTTCATCTTAGGTACTAGTTTTTAATTTAGTCATGAATATGCTAGACAGTTGAGTAAAAGATAAAAAGCTCAGGCAGAATTACAAAATAAAAGAATATTTGTAAAATTCAATTTGTTGAGAAAGCTAGAAAACAAGGAAGTCCAAAATACAAATAGAGGAGCAAAATACTTTTTTTACTTTAGAAAAAAGTAAAGGATAAAAATACAAATACAGAAAAAATAAATTGTAAGAAAAGCAGCGAGCATGATGGAACTTCAGATGGTCTCATTCTTAATTCTGTCCATCCTTTTGTGTTTCCTTAGCATGTTGATATAGCAGCGTTGCTGATTAAATACAACACGTGCGTAAATGCAACAGATAAGTGGGCATTTACTCCACTTCATGAAGCAGCCCAAAAAGGAAGGACACAATTATGTGCCCTGCTCCTCGCACATGGTGCAGATCCAACTATGAAGAACCAAGAAGGTCAGACACCTCTAGACCTGGCCACAGTAAGTCTCATTTCAGATGTTCACTGTTGTTCATGCTAGTTTTAGAGATGACATTACTTTCTCCAGCTGCATTAGTTTACCTTTAGTCATGTGCACTTTGTTTAGAACAAGAACAGGTTTCTTTAAGCCAGACTAAAATAGACTAATATTACATGTTTTCTGTCATATGTGGGATCTGGGAAAAAGCGAAGAAGTGATAACAAAAAATAGGAGGGAGACTTAGAGAAGTGGGGCTAGTGGGGATGAGTGCTATCACAGTAGGAGACATGCATTTGTGAGCACATCACGGTGAAACCCAGGGGAAAATAATAAGCACCAATAGGAAACTAAAAGGACACGTTTTCTTCTGAACATTTTTTGAAGGTCTCATTTGTTATACTGAAAACTTTGTTAAGATAAATCAAGTAGTAAATTAACTTAATTCAGGTTAGTTTCAAGGAGAAAGCATGAATCACAGGAAAATCTATTTCTAGCATGGATCCTCAGTTACATTTAGCAAAAAACCTTGAACCTTCTACACATGACATTATTGTAGAATAACTAATGTTCTTTAAAATATATATAATATATATGATATATGTAAGTATGAAATAGATTTAAAAATTCACTCTGAGCAATATGTTATTCTTACCAAAATAGAAAAGTTAGTGTACTATAAAAATATTTTTAAAACCAAAAACTAAATTTAATTGTTAAATTAAATATTTCATCATTTCTAAACTTTCCAAAAGTTGACTTGATAATGACAGTTTATAATTTTTACACCAGAAATAACTTTCCATGTTGTATTCTGTTTCATTTATTGCTGAATAACAGGCTATTTCAAAGCAGTTAATAGCTTAATATAATAAAAATTAATAATATCTCATGATTCCTCACTTTGTCTGGAGTAGTCTTACACCGAAATCACGGGGGAAACTTGGGTAGTTGCATACGCCTAGTGGCAGAAGCAAGGGCATAAAGATAGCTTCGCTAACATGCCTGGGAAAGCAATGGTTGAAGGGTGGAACTCTTTTGTCCATCCCCACCTGGTATCTCATCAGGTAATCTTAGCACAGTATTTAGTAGGGTTTTTGCATTTTACAAGAGAGATGGCAAAAGCTATCATTCCTCTTAAAAGCTAACATGTTATGATTCCCAATGCATTTTCTTGTGCATAGCAAGTTATAAACAGCCAGCTTACATAAAAGGAGAAAAACACAGGGACCAGGGTTCAATGCCCAATCCCAAATGCTGTATACCATGCTGAGCTGGCGAACAAGTCCAGGCATGGTGACACATAACTGTAATCCTAGTGCTGGGCAGGCTGAAAACTGGAGGACCACTGTGAGTTCGAGCTGCACGAAATGCATAAATGAGGGAAAAAAAAAAAACAGGGCCAGGGATAAGGCTCAGTGGCATAACCACCTGCCTAGCAAATGCAAGGTCCTGAGTTTGACCCCAGTACCACAAAAAAAAAAAAAAAGGACAGAAAAATTTACCTCTAAAGGCAAAGCAAAGACTTTGCAGTAGTCTTTCATCTACCAGTATCCTTCCCTGTGGCTACAAATTATGTACATGTCTCTCACATTTACATTGTATTCACAGCCCTCCCAAGGGGAGCAGGTAGCACTGGTCCATAGAAGTCTCAAATACGTTTCAGGCACACGTTTTCAGAGCCATCTACTCAGGAATCAGAATGGTCCTTGAGTAGAGCTTATTTCTGCCCCTAGGGAGTGGTTTTTATGGCTTTCTGTAACACTGGGCTGTATCTTTGGAGCCATCATACTTTCTGTAGAATTTGTCCCTACTTACAGCTAAGTGGCTTTTTCAATCTGTTCTATGCACCTAGAAAGGTAGAGACCAAGTGCCTTTCTTCATTTTGGTGTATCTGTTCCTTTAGTCCCAACTGATATGGTTATAAATTTGAGGTTCCAATCTAGTAATATGCCATTGTATTGGGCAGAAGCCATGCCCACAGATCTCTTTATAGCAGGTCCTTCTCTGATTTGGATTGCAGTTAGGGTACTATGGAGCAATGTCTAAGATTCTTAGAGAAGCCCTTTCATCTAGCTCCAAATTCAAAACCAGCCACTTAAAAAGCCTTGTTAAGACTTTGGTAACATAATCAAACCAGTGAACTGACTTACTCTGAGGCTATCTTTTATTGAGGATGAGGAGTAATTTTATTTTCCAATTTGACAAGTCTTAAACGAATGTATTTCCTTAAAGAGAATGAAATAGTTACATTCTTAGTTAATTTTTCTCTTGCTGTACCTTATGATGGGCAGATAAAACAGATGAGTTCAGTTAGCAGAGTCCGCATTCTTGAAATCACCTAAGATACATCTCCAAGTTTTGTAGGTCCGTTTTGTCTGTTGTATTCTTCATGTGCCAGTGCTTGTAGACGCGATACTGCAGGTTCCTGTCCCATCTTTAGCCTTCACAAACCTGCCTATTTTCTAGTCCCTCTGTGGCAGCCACCGTGCCACCGCATAGCTCCAGCCAAAGCCACTTCGTAGTTTCACTACTGCCAGGTTCCAGTTTCTGTGCCAGGCATGGACAAAGAAAAAAAGAAAATGTTCACAAAATGTTCAGTCCTTAATGAAAAACTTGACATTTATAATACATTTTTTGTGTGTGTGTGTGTGTGTGTGTGTGTGTGTGTGTGTGTGTGTGTGTGTGTGTTTTATTATCTATTTAGGCTGACGATATCAGAGCTCTGCTGATAGATGCCATGCCTCCGGAAGCTTTACCTACCTGTTTTAAACCTCAGGCGACTGTAGTGAGTGCTTCTCTGATCTCACCAGCATCCACCCCCTCCTGCCTGTCTGCGGCCAGCAGCATAGATAACCTCACTGGGCCTTTAGCGGAGCTGGCAGTAGGCGGAGCCTCCAATGCTGGAGATGGTGCAGCTGGTACGGAAAGGAAGGAAGGAGAAGGTGCGTGTGGCGGAAGAAGGCTTCTGTATACATTGTTTTACTGGAACAGTTACTTTTTTGCTGTTGTTATTGAACACATCACTTAAAAATAACCTATCTGTAAATTTTTAAGCACAGAACATCTTACAAGAAGTACTTCTTCATAGAAAGCTGCCCTTTCCTTGGCACCTGCACTATTTATTTATACTATATTCTAGTATCTCCATCTTCCTGAACTACTGAGTGAATCTTATTACTGAGATTACACTCAAAAACAAAGCTGATTATTTAAGGAGTATAAACTAAAACAATAGTACATTTTGATTTTTTAATTTGTCAAAAGTATTAAGTTATTCTGTAGGAAACAGTATTTTATGCTAGTAAAAGTATAATTCCGATATAGTATATATAGTTAGATATATTATTGAATTCTGTGTTCTAAGACTAATTCTAATCATATCATTAGGACAAATGTATGTTACTGAAGTGATAAAGCACTGTTTTTCCTTCTCAGCCAAGCTTAGTGATAACTTGAAATATCTGAATTAAATTTGTGTATTCTGAATTATGTTATGCTATGCAAAATCTTCTGTGTAACCAAACAGCGTGGCTTTACATAGTGAAAGTTTCTTTAGATTCATAAAGTTCTTTCTGATAATCTTCATTCTGTTTCTGCTCCAGTTGCTGGTCTTGACATGAATATAAGCCAATTCCTAAAAAGCCTTGGCCTTGAACATCTGCGGGATATCTTTGAAACAGAACAGGTAAATTGTTCTTTATATATTTGAGACTTCAGTTAAATATTAAGCTATTAATTGCCATCCATTTTTTTCCTACTTAACAACTGTTTTAGAACCTGTAACATATTTATACAGAAGCTGTTTTATAGTTCTCGCATAAACTATCTGACCAATTGAGAGGTTTTGTTACCTTGTCTTGTCTTTATAAATATTCTTTCTGTGTTCATTTTATCACCTCTCAAAACTTAAGACTATGAGGGATGGAGCGTAGCTTACCTAGAGTGCACAAAGTCCTGGGTGCAGCTCCAGCCCTCTAAAAGTCTAGCGCTTAGAACTACCTCAAAAGAGCATTTCCAAAATTGTCTCTTTTACTCTTAATTTTTTTTCAAAAAATATATTAGCATTTTTTCATCTCATTTCTCTAGCATTATTTATAAATCAAGATCCTTTCATTTCCATGCTGTTTTTATACTGGATAATGAGTTTTTCATATTGCATGTGTTTATTATTACCATTATTAGCATTAAATACTGAAAGACGATCAATACCAGAATTTAAATTAACAATTACTGATATACATGGACTCTTAGCATAGGAAAAGTATTTAGAGATCATTAAGTCACTCTTTTTTAGGTTATCCATGTCAGTCCTCCAGGCAAGAATGCTTATAACTGAAATTATGCCCAGCTCTGTCCCCTGTTGAATCCATTTGTCTCAGGTTTACTGAGTTTTACTCAGAAATCTAACATGCAATCTACATATATGTTATTTTGTAGACCTGCTGTAATCAGTTACCACAACTTAGTGGCCAAACAGCAGTTTATTCCCTCAGAAGTCTGAAATCAAAATGATGTCAGACTGCGTACCCTCAGAGGCTCCAAGGAAGAAGCACCCTGTGTGTCTGCCAGCTTCCATGACTTTCGGCCACATTACTTCAGTTCCTGCTTCCATCTTCACATTGCTTCCTTGTCTGTCTGTCTTTGTTCTGCTTCTTTTATGACTTTAGGACCTATCCACATAATCATTTCCCGTTTCTCTTACTGAATATGCCACCTGCCCTAGATGATGATCTCATTTCCAGATCTTTAATTACATCTGAAAACTCATAAACTGAAATTTGTGACATTCACAAGTTCCAGGGGTTAAAAAATATTGACCTTTCTTTTTAAGGGCTACCAATCACCCCACTGTACCATAATACAGCTTTTCCTCTCTTTTTAAAACCTAGTCAACTCACCATAAAAGTTTACCCTTCCAGTCACTTACTTCTACAGATCTCCCCATTTTAAGAGAAATATTCTGACTTGTTCAGTTGTTCTTTATGAGACATAGCTTCTAAGTTCTTTACTGGCCTTTGCCCTATTCTGACTTCTATGTAGACTCACAATCTATCTGTAGCTAATTAAAGCCTGAGGGTTTGTTTTTTTTTTTTTTTTCCCTCTATTATGGTTTCTCTTTTTGCTAAATAGTTTCCACTTATAGTTTATCTGTAACACTTTCAGTGATCAAAATTCTTGAGTAGAAGTAATATTGGATTAAATGAATACCTTGATTCTAATTATTTTATTCTTTCTAGCTGTGCAATTCTGTGTTAAAAGACATTCAGTCTATCACTTCCTTTAACTGTAAAATATCTGCAAACATTAAGGAGTTATAATTTCACTCCATATTGTGCCAATTTTTAAAATGTGCTTTAGTAAACATGCCTCCTGGATCTTCTTTTAAGTAGTGAGGACTTAAGAGAGTGCTATAAAAATTTCTGTTTATGGGCCCGGCGGGATGGCTCAGTGGTCTAGAGCGCCTGCTTGGGGAAGCTTGGGCGGCTTCAGGGACCACGGTTCGATCCCTGGCACCACATGCTGCGCCAGCCCTGCCCTCGGGGCGGGTTGAGCCGGCCATAAAAATGAGTCAATAAACAAAGGTTCTGAAACAAGAATAAAAATAATAAATAAAATTTAAAAAAAAAAAATTCTGTTTATTTGGGCTAGTAAGATAGCTCAGTGGTCTAAGCATCTGTTTTGCTGGCTCCACACTGTACTGGTCTCCACCAGCCATGGTCACGCACACCTGTAATCCCAGCACTGGGGGACTGAGACAGGAAAATCACTAAAGTCCAAGCTGCATAGCAAGACCCTATACCAAATGCATACATACATTCATACATACATGCATGCATACATGCATAATGAATGTATTTACAAACATACATACATAGAAAAAGAATTTCTATGTATTCACCTTTTGATTTATAGGAATTGCTTAGACGAATGTAAAAAACAGTAAGAATTCTTTTACCTCTTTGATTTCTTAAAGGTTTTTATGTTAACATTAAGCATCTGTTACAGTGCCATAATATCTTTTCATTATAATCATATTGAAAATAATTGGAATTTCAAATACTTCTTCACTTAAGAAAGCTAATTTGGACAAGTACAATGGTATCACAGTTCATGAATGTTTTTGCTTGCAAACAGTTTGGCTTGCAAATAGAAGCATTTGACAGAATTTTGTTTTTCTTTTCAAATTCTCCATGAGGTGACAAACATGACCACAACCATCTTTCCTACACAAACATCTTTTCCAAAAGTGTAGAAAAAGTACTTCTAAAATTGTAGAACAAAAAGTCTGTGAACTGAGCTACCTCTGTAATAGTGTATCCACAAAAAGAAACTGTAGGGAAACAGATTAATTCCAAGATTCAGGGCTTTTATGTCCCTGTGAACTGCTAAAAATAGTTCTTTGAATATCTTTAATCCCTCTTAACCTTAAGTTTGTTATATTCAGATAATTATAAGTCTTTTGGGCTATTTCTAACTAATGTATTTGCAATCGAGTATCAATAGGTAGTAATTAAAGGCACACCTAAATAAAAATGTAAAAAAATTAAAATTATTTTTTGAACTCTTCTGCCTCCAAGGTGGTTATTTCAGAGCTGTTGCCTTTGAAAACTCTGAGGAAAGCATCCTTTGGGTGATTGAAAGTAAACTGCCCATTTTTTACAACAGAGCAATTATTTCTGACCTGGCCACTTAGGAGCAATATGCTAGATTACTTCAGAGCATAACTGATATATGCTCTTGAGATGCACTGAGATGAGCAGGCTCGTGTTATTATTTCATTCTGACAGTAAAAATCAGCAGAGCTGCAGGCCTGATTTGTCAGGTTTTTTAAACATTATGCCCCAGAAGGGTAGAAAAAGCAATGACTAGACTACAAATACCTCATTTGACTTAGCAGAAGAGTGTCTATAAAAGGATTTCTTAGTTTTCCAAGGACATTGAAAATTAAAAGCTATGTTTGGATTGTCACAGAGCCCACTTCTAGGCAGGGAAATTATAGATTGATGCTGAAAAGATGTGGCTACCTCATTTCATCCTGTACATTTCAGAACACTGCCACTGGGTGGTAGCACAATCACACTTCTTAGATATAGTTTTTAGATATTTTTGAGCCAACTAATCATCTCCATTTACAAGGATAAATAGCCAGAAATTCCAAGAGACTGTGTTATGCAGCAAGGATTGTTAAATATTAGAGTCCGTGAGAGATTTCAAAACCATCTACTTTCTTCCCTCTCCCAAACTAAAACTTTTGTATGTAGCTTCTTTAAAAACTGTTGTCTAACTTAAGGCATACTTCAGTAAATCACTACTTACTAGGCAGCCTATTCCTACCTTGAAGATTTATTCGCAGTGGAAACTTCCTTATCTTTACCTAAAATCTGCTAACCTAAAACTGCTTACTCTATAACATTCTGGCAATTGTAGCAAATGCCCCTCCCTTTCCACTGCCATTGCTTTCTGTCACCTGCTGGATTATAGGGTATAGGGTTTCCCCATCCTCAAGCTACTGATCCCAACTAAGTCTCAAGGTACAGAAGATCAAAGATGTAAATCATCAAAGAGAAATATAGCAGTGATCCTTTTGTATGTCTGCCATAGTGTCTTTTCCTTTTTAATTCTCCATTGATTTTAAAGTAAAGAGAGTATTTCAAGTTAGGATAAAAAAAAAAAAAACTGAAAAGATAATCAAGGAAGCTTTAAGAAAATTGTAAAGTCAGACTTTAAAAAGGAACAAAAGAATCTTTACAATTTGTAGGGTGATCATAGCTTTGTAGACAAACGGAGGAGCTTTTGTCTTCTGAGGAACTGCTAAAGCAGCTTTTTTTTTTTTTTTCATTTTTCAGATTACACTAGATGTGTTGGCTGATATGGGTCATGAAGAATTGAAAGAAATAGGCATCAATGCGTATGGACACCGCCACAAATTAATCAAAGGAGTAGAAAGACTTTTAGGTGGACAACAAGGTAAGCCATTTGGAAAAAATTTTCAGAAATTAATAATCCAAATGTCAGGGCTGGCCTCGGAGCTCAGGCAATGTGACCACAAGGTGTGCACATGTAGTTGTTCCAGAATTTCATGTCTTCCACATCTCAGTGATCAGTATCATGCTGTCATCTTACCCAGAGATCTAGGCATCATTCTGCCTCTCTCCCTGCACTTTACACTATAATTCCTCTGGAACCTCTAGAGTGTAGTTCTGTTTTTTCCCCACTGTTTTACATAATTCAAGCCACTACCCACCACTCTCTCCTGATTGCTCACAACAGTATAGCTTGTCTCCAGCCTTTACCTTTCTTTCCTTGCTTTTTTCAGAGCTGTAACCAGAGGATTATTCCCAATGAGCTAAAATCACTCCATGGTTAAAACCCTTCAATTGGATCCTATAGCTTTTTGAGTGGATTCAGACCCCATAACCCAGATCTTCATAATCTGACCTTGAACGTTTCTCCCTTCCTCATAAGTATCAGCTCAGTCTTTTTCCATTGTCCTTTGTTATTATAAGCCTCTTACAGATTTCTTGCTTGTGTTTATCATGTCTCTGTTTCTTCTCAATTTGTTGGATATACTTTCACTACAAGGAGCCAAGGGAATTAGTCAACTACATAGCTAATGAAATTTCAACAGTGACAAACTAAAGGAGGTTTCTGAACTTGATTGTTGTTTATTTATCTGCATTTTAGACCATCCAAGAAATTACAGGAATACTGTGTTATAAAACTGTTGTGACTTGCAAGTCACCCAAGAAGATTTAGAGAATAATTCGTGTATTTTAGACTTAATTACATTATAATTTCAGTGTGGTACCCTTTTGAGTCAGATATATCTTCACTACTGATTTCAGTTTAACAAATGTTTATTGAGACCTCTGTACAGAGTGCTAACTAACAACAAATAAAATAGATCCCTAAGCACATCTCCATTTCTTGTCTTAGTTGTATTTATTTAGTATATGTTTGATATTTAAATTGAAAATGGTTTAGACTCGTACCAGAATGTCAACTATTTATGACTCTTTTTCTCTCCCAGGAACCAATCCTTATTTGACTTTTCACTGTGTAAATCAGGGAACTATTTTGCTAGATCTTGCTCCAGAAGATAAGGAATATCAGTCAGTAGAAGAAGAGGTAATCGACTCCAGAACTGTTAATTTTCCTTTCCTGAAACTAGAGTTAGGCCTACCTTTCCAGAAAACATAAGCTGATCATATACTACTGTATGATCCCTTACATACTAATCAGTCTCCTTTAGCTATTGTAATGCAATATTGCCAAAAATAAAATATGACTTGGGATTAGAATTATACCACATTGTTTTCACCTACAAGCCTGTCTCATTTTACAGCAGATCTAGCTTTTTAACATAGAAACTGCCTTGAAACTATTTCTTGTATTAAAATGTTACCTAAGATAATATGGAATGAGAATCTCGTCTCATAGATAGCAAGTATCTTCTAATCTTTTTTTTTTTTTTTTTTTTTTTTTTTTTTTTTGTAGTTCTAAAATATCTAATTTTCACATTGGCTCAGAAACCTGCCATGTGATTCTCAAGCATTATAGTAAGCTATTTGTATGAACCTCATGGCCTGGAGATTCCCTTTCTGTTGATGGCTTATGCCTCACTTCTTGCCCCTAATTTCATTATTATAAGTAGACTACCTTCTTCTACAATTGTGCAAAGACATTAGCAGATGAAGATGTACTCATATTAAGGTATTTTTGTTTTTAAGTAGAATTCATGTTATTTTCACTCTCATGTTAGGCAATCAAGACCATTATCCCCAAACAGCATTTCGGCACATGCTTATTAGTCAGCTTCTCAGGAGGGCATCCTGTCTGCTGGCACTGAATGGCCTTTTGTTGCCCCAGAGTTGCCTTGTACATGCTAGACAAAAACTTTACCACTGACTACATTGCAGCCCAAAAAACACAGGTCTTTAAAACAGCTTTAGTTTTCTTAATTTCAGTTAGAGTAGAAGAATGCATAGTTGGAGAAAAAAAGCTATTCATTTAGTTCATTGAACATGGTATTCACTGTCCACTTGTCTATGTAATTATACCTCAGGCTCGTAACATAAGACTGTTGGAATAATGTGGAGTGCTTCTGCTTGGGAAGAAAAATATACCGAAGTTTTCGAAATTATTTTTACTATTTGTCAAAGGGAGTTTTAATCAAATGTGAGGAGTTTTGATCTAAATGCAGTGTTGCTTCTCAGTCTTCGTAGCATAAAATAGTAAATGTAGATTTAAAATGGGGATTTAGCTCAAGGGCATAAGTGTCTGCCTAAGTGCAACGTCCTGAGTAAATAAATAAATAAATAAATAAATAAATAAATAAATAAAGGGGTTTTTTTCCTGTTTCTCAGTTGTGTTTATGGAAAAATTTTTCAAATTTTTTATGAGAAAATATATAAATGTAATATGACTACTTATGAAAAATACCTACTAAATATGTTAACCAACCAGATTCATTAGTTGAAATAATATAAGAAAATTTAAATATTGAGAACAATGGAAGGATCATTGTTAATGTTACACGCTGGCATATTTTCATGAAGTTAATTGTTACATTTTGATTTATAGATGCAGAGTACTATTCGGGAGCACAGAGATGGTGGTAATGCTGGTGGGATATTCAACAGATACAACGTCATTCGAGTAAGTTTAAAACTTTTATAGTGAAAACTATACTGCAAGAATTGCCTAAAAGTCACGTGTAAACAATAAAAAATTAAGTCACATTTTCACATGGTCAGAGATAATTGCCTGTTGCCCTGATATCAGATTCTGTCACTGTAGTTCATCCTCTCACACCCAGGACCATGGGGGCTCACTAGAAACTGAGACTCCCTTAAACACCATTCCTCTAAACTGAAGGCAAAATCAGGGATGATAAATTGGCGAATGCATCTCCCAGCTCATCCACATTTTCGACTATAGCAAGGATTTTATCTTTTGAAAGTAGAATTAGAGGTCCAGATTGTCAGTCTACTTGAATCAGTAATGATATGAGAATAAATGCATTTCTTAATGGCAGCATCTTCATTTATAGTATAAAATAGATAACTGTTAATGCTTTTCTGGAGGAGCATCATGAGTAAAATTTGTTGAGGGTGAGTTTTATACTTTAAGCTAACACAGCTATGGAATTTACACTGCTGTCAAGTGGTATTCATTAGAGAGCTTATTTTAAAAAGATTTATAGGACCCCATTTCATAAAATTCATTAAGTGTAGGAATAGCTTCTTTTTTTTGTATTTATTTTTAAACTTCTGACATGAGTTTGAGATAAGAGCCTAATCTGATGCAGAACAGCAAATACTATAACTTAAAAATTATGTCACTAATAGCCAATGTATTAGCTGAACACTGACCTTGGCAACTTTGTTATTCTTAAGGGTCTTCAGCAAACAAAACAAGTTGACTCCACCTAAAGCAAACCATAGTAAATGATAAAGTTATATTTTACTGATAACTAGCTTCTTTCTTCTTCATAAAGATTCAAAAGGTTGTCAACAAGAAGCTGAGAGAGCGATTCTGTCACAGACAGAAGGAAGTATCTGAAGAGAATCACAACCACCACAACGAGCGCATGCTATTTCACGGTGAGTAGCCTGCAGTAGTTGTGCACATTTGTCTGGGCTTCTGTAAAATGAGTAAAATTAAAAACAAAGCAGAAAAAAAAAACCCGTATGAATCAACTTCAGTGCACTCATGTTAAAATGGCTTGTTCTGGTTTCTCTTATCCGCCCATGTTACTGGCTTCCCAATGTTTTGCATGTAACAGCCTTTCCAAAGCATACACAATGAAAGTGATTTATATAAAGTTGTTGCAGAACTTAAATTGCGAATCAGGCCACTTAGTTTTTTTTTTGTTTGTTTGTTTGTTTTTTCTGTAATTTAATTATTTTAGTTTATCCCATTCAAATTTATATGTAAGGTAGCCTATATTTCTAATGCTATAATAGTGTTTTCCTGTCTAAAATCTTATGCTGTCTGCAAAATCCATATAGCGTTCTTGGTTAACAAATATTATATGGGTCAGTGATAAGATTCTAATGCAATACAATTATATATATCAGGCTATTTTAGAAAATAAACTTTTTAACTTATGTAGCATTAATTACTTAATGTTATTCTATTCAGTGTCTATAATAGCCACCTAAATTAGATTCTAGAAAAGTGTTTAATTAATGAATTTTAATATTTTTAGGTTCTCCTTTCATCAATGCCATTATTCATAAAGGGTTTGATGAACGACATGCATACATAGGAGGAATGTTTGGAGCTGGGATTTACTTTGCTGAAAATTCCTCAAAAAGCAACCAGTATGTTTATGGGATTGGAGGAGGAACAGGCTGCCCCACACACAAAGACAGGTCTTGTTATATATGTCACAGGTGAGCACCTAGCCTTTGGTGTAACACTTGCTGCCCTCAGCTGGATTCATTTCTCAGGCTCTGCAAAAGTCACGGGTTCTTTTCAGCCTTGCTTCTTCATAAATACAGGCTCAGAGGCAGGCTAGGAATAGCTGGGCAGCCTCTGAGCTGATAGGAGTCGTGGAGCAGAGCTGATGCCAGTGGTGAAAGCAGGCATACGCCCACCAGCCTTGGGTTAGAATGCATCCTCCTGCAGCTGCAGTACTCCCTGCTCCTTGTGCCTTGTTCCGAATCCAATCAAGGAAAGTCTAGGAATGATCTCTGTGGAACAGAAGGTCCCTGGCTCATGTTACACTTGAGCAAGACACACAGCTTGGATCAGTAAAATAAGCTCTGACTTGGCCTCTCATAGTCTAGTATTATTGTTTGTCTGGGGGCAGGGCATGTTAGCTTTAAAAAACCACCCCAAAATACCAGCTTTGTAATAGTAGCACACAAATAAATGTTACCATTTTAAGTAGCACTTTAAAAAGTTCAGAAATAGGAAAGAATAACAGCATATTTTCTGTGAACTCAGTGAGGAAAGACCAATATTTCCTGCCAATGACCACAATCAAAGATAGATAGATAGATAGATAGATAGATAGATAGATAGATAGATGGATGTAGATAGATAGATATGCAAAGATCAAGATTTATTATGTTTTTTTAAACTAATGAGCAGCAGTATTTTTGCAAAGATCAGTAATAAAATCTCTTGTGATTTAGTTATGGCCTTAAAAACAACATATGACCTTTGAATTTCTTATAGCTGTTGATCTTAGACTTTATCTCTTGCAGTTACTTTATAAGAAGATTTCTAGTCACCAGCAGTTCTAAGATTTATGCCATTTGCTCAGAGAGAAACATCTTTTCACTGTGACCTCTGTCGTTAAGAACATAGAAATTCCTAAGGATATATAGCATCTAAAAGTTACATTGTTACAAGTGTAACTCCTGCAGAGACAAAAGAAGCCTAAATAATAAAAGTGAACGTAGATGAATAAGATTAAACACACAAGTTTATGTCCTAGCCAGGATTTCCTAGCAGATCCAACCTAAAATGAAAGCATTCAACTGGCACTTCATTGACAAGTGCAGTTCCAGGGAAGCAGGAATAAGGACACTAAAACAGGTGGAAAAGGAAGCAGAGCAGAGCAGCAGTGTATGGCAGTGCACTGTGCTGGCTGGCCAAGCTTCATAAAACGTGCAGTTAATTGTTCAGATCATAAGAACCTGAAAGAAGCTACATGAACTATATACTTTACCTCAGAGCATTGTGTGGTATATAATGAGAAACAGGAATGAATTTATCTGCTGGCTGTCCTCTTAAACTGGCCAACATTTGTCCCTGAGGTCATTGGTACCCCTGTGCTTTTGGCTATGCATCTACATGATACTCAAATTGTACAAGGTACGCCAGTGAGCAAATACACGTCGGTACTTCTACCAGCACCTCTGCAGCCAGCAGCCTCCTGGGCTTGGCAGGTAGGCCTCTCAGTCTGATCAAGTGTTGTATCACAACACAGACTAGATATGCACAGAATCTTAATGACAGCACACTGCTGCCACAATGTAGAGCTGGATCTCAAAAAAGCTTTTATGTAGGATAAGACCGTTCCCAGAGGGACCTACTGGAGAATATAACTGATACCAAGCCAATATCCCTGACAATCATTAGTGATGACATCTTACTGACAGAGACAGTGCAAGCAGGTTCCAGTTGTGTTAGGTCCTGCATAATTTTAGTTGACTCAAAATAATCTCTGTGATTAGTTATAGTAGAAAGATCATATCCCATTACTGTAAACAAATTGATTAAGTACAAACTATTTAACAGTGTGACCAGTTGTACTGCTTCATTGAAACTTTTATCATTTAGGAGTGGCTTTTTCTTTTTTTCTTTTCTTTTTTTTTGAGACAGGGTCTCACTATGCAGTTGAGGCTGGCCTTGAGCTCAGTTTTGTAGCCCAGGCTGGTCTCGAACTCACACCAATCCTCCTGCCTCAGCCTCCCGAGCGCTGGGATTACAGGTGTGAGCCACCACACCTGGCTACGAGTGGCTTTTACTGTAAGAAGCTAGATAATTATTTTAGGTGTTATAAGCTATCTGATCAATATCACAATGACTTAGATCTTCTCTGTAGAACAGAAACAACTATAACTATATATCAATGAATACAGGGCTTTGCTGCAGTAAAATTGTATTTATAAAAACAGGTAGTGGACTGGCTAAATAGATCAACTGATTAAAGTGCCTGCAAGCAGACAGGACGCAGGAAATGAGAGTTTGATCCCCAGGTTTGCACTGCCAGCCCCGCCCCTAGGGCGCACAGAAACGGCAATTGAGACTGGACTGGTGACATGCGCCTGTAATCCCAACTCCTGGGAGGCTTTGATCAGGCAGATTACTACAAGTCTGAGCTAGTAGTGAGACCCTGAACAACCTGTAGGCCCTTCCCTAAAATACAAACAAAACAAAAATAGCACTCAGAGTTTGACCCATGGGTTATTGTTGATATAATAATTATATTTCTTCCCTCAATAACACTTCTTGCTCTATATAATGTTTAATGACTTTCCCAATTCATGTTTTACCTAGATAATGGGTTTTTTTGTTTGTTTGTTTTGCTTTTTGTTGTTGTTGTTGTTGTTTGTTTTTTTGGGTTTTTTTTTTTTTGGTACTAGCGATTGAACTCAGGGCCTTGTGTTTACTGTTATCTCCCCGGTGCTGTACACTGCTTTTTATTATTACTATTTTTTACAATTTTTACTCCCCACCCCATTTTTTTTTTCTAGTCTTAATATCAGATGTTTCCATCTGCTTATTTTCTTTACCTTCACCTATGCATTTATGTAAAGCCATGGTTTTCTCCAATACTCCCATTTCTCTAGGCACTTATGAATGTTGAGTGTTTTCTAGGGTTGAGTCGTATGCCCCTCCAAACAACCTAGTAGCTGTTTGCAGCAGTGATGGTGCACTTTTTACAGACCAGTGCCCAGACTGCAACCAAGAACCTGTGTACTTGGCAGAGTGCCAGCCCTGTAGTTAAGCCTGAATACTATGGTTGTAGTTTAGTAAAATCCTCATCCATTAACATCCTTTGTCTTAAGAGAAGAATAACATGCGTTCACCAGGTTCATCACCACTGGTTTATGGTAAATTAGTATCCCAATTCCCATCCACTCATACACATAAATTTGAAACTAATATTTAAATAGCACCCCTTATGTTATTTTTTAATCAATAGATTTAGCCATTATATCATTCTAAAACGTAAAGTTTCCATCAAACCATTACTTTTCTTCTTCTTCAGACAAATGCTTTTCTGTAGAGTGACCCTTGGAAAATCCTTTCTGCAATTCAGCACCATGAAAATGGCCCATGCCCCACCAGGACATCACTCAGTTATTGGTAGACCAAGCGTCAATGGGCTAGCATATGCTGAGTATGTCATCTACAGAGGAGAACAGGTACGCCCCCATCACCTGAGTATGGCTGAGCCACTAAACATGTCAGTACAGAGATCAAGACCATCTAAGATTTCAGGAAGTCTTTACATGGAATATCTACTACATAGTCACTTCCAGTACCAATATGGAGTTTAAAGTAACTTAACAGAAAAGACTATTTTCTTAACCTCATCTCCTCTGTTTTACTACTGCATTTAATGATACACTTGCCTTAAATCTTTCTGGACTTTGATAGGAGTCAGTGCTTTAAACTTTGCATAGAAATAATTCAGTAACCTAGGTAAGCAGCACTCTGATAAGGAGCCTGAACAAATTCATGCCATTAAAATCTTCAGGTATCCCTGAGTAAAATTTACATGTGTCAGAGATCACATTAAACAGCATATACCAAAATACACATACTGACTCCTGACTCCTCTGCTTAAACAACCATTCTACAAACAAAAAGGAGGCATCATAACAAGTACTGGAGAGAGTAAGTTTTTCTGGGCCTATGTAGAATACTGGTTAGGCACTTGGTCACCTCTGAGGCCCCACATTAGATAAAGCTTTCATGATGTTGCACCTAACAGAAGTGTGAGGAGTTTTTCTCTTGTCCCTTCCAGGCATACCCTGAGTATCTCATCACATACCAGATCATGAAGCCAGAAGCTCCTTCACAGACCTCAACAGCTGCAGAGCAGAAGACCTAGTGAATGTCCACTGGTAAAGGCCACATCAGATCCAAATCTGGACTGGGTTGTGTGGATTGTTTCCACCAAAAAAGTCAATATTCTTAAATCTCTGACAGCCTAGAAATAAGCTGTTTGTCTTTTATAAAGCATTGCTATAGTGATGAATATAGTATGAGTAATTGATACATACTCAACTACTACTGTTCCCTTTGAGGAAATGTTTACAGGGGTGGCCTTTTAACATATCTCAGGCTCATTTTCATCACAGGTATCCATTTCTAAAGCAAGATTGTTTTGATCTACACTTGGAAATGGAAGAAGAAACAAACAATACTGTTATAGATACTCACAGTTCACACACTGCATTTGCTTTATTAAATGTGGTGCATGTATATAGCAAACACATATAAATGCAGGCTCCTTTTTAGGGGTTTTTTTTTTTTTTTTTTTTTTTTTTTTTTTTTTTTTTTTTTTTTTTTTTTTTTTTTTTTTTTTTTTTTTTTTTTTTTTTTTTTTTTTTTTTTTTTTTTTTTTTTTTTTTTTTTTTTTTTTTTTTTTTTTTTTTTTTGCATACATGCATCATTGGCATGTTTCTATTTTTGTTTTTGACTTTTACTTTGAAAATGAGCCAGAACCTTCCTTCCTGAGGATAATTTGCACAAAGTCACACTGACTAAACTCATTAACAATGCAACCCCAGCTTCTGGCTACGCAAGATTCTCCTTTTTTGTTATTCTTTGATTGTGTATCTGTGCTTCTTTTAACATGAATTAAGATGAAAAGGAGAAGCATAAAGTTTTTGTTTCCTTTTATGAATTGACCCATCTTACAGGGAAGGCATAACCATAACCTGACTTAGGAGCTCCAAGGTGAGAGGGGTCAGAGCTGGGACAGCCCCTGCTCTTTCCAGGACAACCCACACAGGGCATTTCAGGTCACAACTGGAAATCACAGGAAAGTGTGGCGTGGGCAGCTAAGGCCTTATTTGTCCAGGGGGAGCTGCTGGGAGCTGTGGCAGGAGCAGCGTCAAGAAGGGTGAGAAGATTCTTTGTCACTGCAGCCCCAAAGAGTCAGGGACTGCCCAGAGAACACCTACTTCCTTATTCCAAAGTCAGTGGAATTATTGTACATCATTAGAGTCCCCAAAATATTATTTTATTGTGTCTTTAGAAATCTAGGATTCCAGTCCTATGTAGTAGATGGATATACACAAATGCAAGAACTTTGTATTCCAGATCTGGGGTTATTTTCAATGGCATGCTTCAAATAGTTTATAAAAAGCTCTGTGCTAAAGGGCAGGGGATTTCACTCAGCAGTTGAATGCTTGCCTTAGCAAGCTGGAAGCTCTGGGTTTGGCCCTCAGCACCAAAAACAAAACAAAAAAGAAAAAGCCCCTGTGCTAAATTTTTGAGCCACTTCCTCAAACTTCTTGATATATTTACACAAAGAGAACACAAATTGAAACCAAAGTCCTTTCTGTTATTTTTCTAAATGAAGATGATAGAGAAATATCATACTGGTTTGTTTGTTTGATTTTATTTTATTTTATTTTTTTTCTATGTGAAAGTACTGCTTGTTTTAATCAACATTTGCCAAGAGCACACTGACACTTAAAAACAAATTGTCTGACAGTTCTCACACTTGCCCTATTCACCTTAACTGAATTTTGAATTAAATATATTACTTTATTTACACCACATGCCATACATTTCCTCAACCTTGGAGCAAAAGCAGTTTAAACTTGGTGGGAAAACAGTGTGATACCAATGTTCATTTCAGTTTAGAGTCCTGGAAACCAATTAGAATTTTTAATGCAAGCCAGTTCAGCTGGAACCTCCTAATCTCCAAAAATGAAACAAGCGATTACTTGCAGAAATCTAGAAATAGGTTGTCAAAATGCACATCTACCGTTTCGTTTTTCCTTTTCTTTTTAAGCTTATGTTCGTTGTTAGAACTAGGCATTGTGCTAGTTTGTTTAAATTTTATAGCAGAATCTTGCATGGACCCTCAAAACTAAATCAAAAATTGGTCTCAGTTGCTTCTATTAAAGTTTCAGTGACCCAAGCTTGGTGTTTATGTCTTGGTTGTGTGTCTTAAGAACACTAGAATTCCGTATAAAGTTTCAAAATTTGATGTATGTTGAGGGCTTTCTTTCTTCTTTCTCTTTTTTTTTTTTTCTGTGTATAGCAGAGGTTTGAAGAAATTGCAGTCTTTGTAGCTTTCAGTAGCTGTCAAGTGTGTATTACTTTGCCCCCACTTGCAACATAGTTTAAAATGATAAACACAGCTGTAATTTTTAGTTAAGTAAGTATTAATATGAATTAGATATGGATAGTTTTATAGCTTCATTAAAAAGGTAAACCAATACCAGACTGGTTGTATCTTGTGTCATTATCATACTAACTAGATTAATGGATGTGCTAGTTTTAAACTTGGGCCTCACACTTGAGAAGTGAAACTGTTGTTTATTATTTAAACTACCA
The DNA here is from genome assembly GCA_004027025.1 of Myocastor coypus. NCBI lineage: Eukaryota > Metazoa > Chordata > Mammalia > Rodentia > Myocastoridae > Myocastor > Myocastor coypus. The sequence goes on along the minus strand of PVJA010005331.1, from coordinate 36,915 downwards.
CTGTTCAATGTCTGTTGTTCTGTGTGCCATGTAAAGGTTCTGACTGTATACAGAAAACATTTGCAGTGCTCTGGTCTTGTAACAGTTTGGCTGTATTGTAGTTCCTGAGAGAATGTGTATATATTATCTGCTAAAGAGAGGAAATTAATGGACATATCACAGGAGCCAAAAACATTTTTTTTCACAACTTGAAAACCAAAGGTCATCATGAGTATACTCATCAAAATTAGTAGAAATTAATTATGTCTGAAATTTACATCTACACCAACATAAAGAACTTTCTAAAATATTAAACCATGACATTAAATGGGGCTGAAATCTATTTCTTGAATATACACTGTGTAGCACACTAGTAAGTTCAGGATTCTACTCATCTAACCCCTTTGCTTCCCAAGACACATGGAAAAGAGAACCAGGCATCTCCACAGCTTTATTTCTAAATCAAAGGGCTTCTCTAGACCTGAGGGATCCGATTGACTTGTGGCCAACAGAATCCTTAACCCAGGCATAAAATAAGTGTTCTGGACACTTTTCTCCATCTACTGGACCTTTGCTTTTCCCAGGTTGCTAGTCTGGAATAAAAATAGCTTGAACAGTTATGTTTTGCTTTCCCATTTTACTTCATGCTTTACCTAAGTGTTCCATAAAGAATCGAGATCCCTTTCCATTTTCACATCACAGTCAAAACTGGAGTTAGGCCTCATCTGTTCTCTGTTCAGAAGATTCTGCCACTCGGTGAGCAAATGACAGCATGGAACCTAGTTTTAAATCTCTGCGAAGTAAAAACAATATACCCAGGATTCTTTACTCATCTTTCTTTGTGTTTGGAATGTCTAGCTTTTCTCACAACATAAGTAGAATGAACAATATTAGGTTATTTCAGGAAATAGCATCCTTTACTCCTTTGAGCTTGATGTTAATAGCAACACTAATTTTCTTTGCTCTCACAATAGCAAAATGCATTGAAATATGCACAGAATACCTGAAAGTGTCAAATGAAGTCATAGATTTACATTCTGTTTTCATAGGAATTATACAAAAAATAAAAGTTTTGTTGATAGAAAACAACCTTCAAATGCAGTCAGTCGTCTAGGCCTTTCTCTATGTCTCTGTTTTTCCCAATGGCATGAAGAATCAGTGGACTCTGCTTCCCCTCTTTTGTGAAACACGTGCACTGTCTGGATTCCTATAAATGTCTTTCCAACAGAAATGATGTGTGTCTGCAAGCACCTTTCCTCAGCACACCAGCGTCCTGTTTGTGTGGCTTCTGTGACACTTGGCCGCCTTACCATGTTTTCTCTAGGCAAGTTGTCTTGCACAGAGCTATAGACTTTTGTCTTTTCAGCAGATACTCAAATTTGACATTAAAATAGGGTTTCATATACCTGAAATTTATTTGAAGTTGAAGTTTTATTAATGTCAAATAAATGGCAAAAAGTAATATTTGAGTTATTGTTAGAGACAACATATTAAAATCCATTCAAAATGTACCACCTCAAAACTTTTAATTAATAGACAATTAGAATATTTCAGCTTAAGAAAGCCTTACTTATGGCAGAAACTAACCATTTATGTATTCTAATAAATGAAACACAGTAGTTCTGTTTCTTAGTATTCAGAAGGTGTCAGTGAGTTGGCATGTCTCCATGCATTTTTATACTTGTTGGGCTTATATTATGGGGACACACTGCATAAATTACACTCTCTGACATACAGCAACAGAGCTGATGTAACTGATCCATTCCAGTTTCTCTAACCTGAAATTCCTCAGCAACCAGATTTTTGGTTGGGAAAAATGTTTAGAACAATCTCAAAACCTAGAAATTATGTATGTGTGGTTATAGGAACAGATGTGATGCTGTCTAAAATTTGAGTGATGCACAGGGCCTTTTTAGTCATTTTAAATTATATGTTATGACATATTAAAGTGAAAATCTGTAGGAAGCTGAAGACTTTATTTACTCTAAGGCCAGTGCACTCATGCCATCACCAGCTTTACCTTTCTGCCCAGGTCTGCCTCCAGTGAAGTGTCCACCTTATGAGGCATGGCGTCATAACTCTACCTCTTCCCTTTGTCTTTCCCACTTTGCACTGCATATCTGTACACTTGCATACATGGTTCCTTTCAGAGTTTTCTCTCATCCTTCAGAACTTAGTTTTATTTTTTATCTGTCTGCCCATTATTGGTTCAGAAAATAGCTGTAAACCCTGGTAGCAGGGCAGAGTCCCACACACCCTCCAAGAAAGAGCTGGGAAGCCCACAGTGAAAGAAAGTTGGAAAGCAGCCAAAATCTTTGAGGCTGATACCTTTGAGATGACATCAGCCATAACAGTAATCATATTCATTGCACAGACAGACTCTTCATATGTCTGTACTGCTTCTCCCATTGCTCATCCTATCTTTGTGGTAGTATTTGTCTTGCATACTACAAAACTAAAACGGTACTTCAATGAACAAAGTTTCTCAAAACATTTACAAAACCAGCTTTGAGGAAATCTAGAATGTTTTCTGGCAATAGCATTTGGAATAATTGTATTTTCTTGTTGTGATGTTAGTCCATGTAAGCAACCAATGTAGTAACCTGACCTTTGGTTTTGTTTTTATTTGCTGTGTGACCCACCAGTGGCAGGGGGTTTCAACTTCTATATCTTTCTTTTTTGCATTTGTGTGTTTGTAAGATTGTCAGATACAATACACAATGCCCAGTTAATTCTGAATTGTAGACAAGCAGTTTCTTGGCATAAGTATGTTTCATACAGCATTTGCATATTCTTACTGATAAAGTGTTTGTTATTTATGTGATATTAAAGTTTGAGTTTTCTTTTTTTCTTTTTCCTTTTTTTCTTTTGCACTTCTGATTTGCTAAAGCTGGCAACTCTCTTGACTCGGTCACAGAAAGTCACTTACAGCATGTAAACTCTCCTAGTCTTCATTATTTTTCACCTGGAATGGAAGATCTTTCTTCCACTCTGCTTATTTCCAAAAGAGGGCATCAATGAACTTTGACCTGCCTCCTTGGTAGGTTTCTATTTAAAACATCTTTGTGATTATATTTAACCTGTACTTGTGCTTTGGCTTAATGTCTAACTTACAGTACTTGTAATTGATTAATATTCAATAAAAACATTTTTAAAGTACAGGATGTGCTTGGCTGTTATCTTTCAAGAGCGTTCTTTTTGCCATTTCTTTGTTTCCTCCTGACCATCCTCAACATAAATGACCTCTAACTCAGAATTCACATCCCAGCTCTCTTGGACCCTTTTCCTCGTGAGCTGAGATTTGAATGTTGCTTCTCACCTCTGAGTCCACGTAGGAAGAGTGGAACTGTAGCAGAGGCAGGAGACCAGGTGCTGTGTAGAATGTCTAAAGCAAAGCTGTGAGCACTAAAGCTCCAAGAGCAGCTCCCAGGCCTCCACCCCTCACTGCCCAGAATCTCACTCTGTCCCTTCTTATTAGAGAAGAGAAAAGCAGAATAATAACTGCTTGTGTCACAGTCAGTTTTAAAGACCTAGCATGGCACCTGCACAGAGAACAAAGGACATTTTTCCTTTTATATTCCATTCCTTTCTCCACACTCAGTGATCCATTGCTTAAATTTAATTCCATTGCTAGAATTTTAGCAGTAACTTGTTTACCAGAGGGATTATCAGAGTCAAAAGGAGACCTAGAAACTAAGTACTTGGGAGCGATAAGTAACCCTGCAAAGAGTGGTGGCTGCCACAGAGCTCATGAGGTGAGCTGTCTGCATTTCTACACTGTCACAAATGACCCTTCCAAATTGATCTTTTGATCTCCATTCTACAGGTAAACAAACTGGAAGTAGTACAGTTCATGTCAGTATACTTTACACTGTATGCCTGAGTACCAGTTGACATGTACCAATTATTTATGAATCTCTTGTAGGCTAGGAAATGTCCTGTATGTCAAGAATCATGTTACTATAATCAACATGTTACCTACTGTCTTATTTGAAACTATCTTGCCAGCTATAAAGCATAGGGGGAAATTGGTCAAAATGAACACATTTTGTGGAGTTATGCTGTATAAGTAAAGATGAAGAGTTGACACCACTGTGTGACTTGATGCCATCAATACCTCATGAGATCATATCCTAAATGCCATTAGACTGCAGTGGTCCCCTATAGTTATTGTGTAAAATTAGGAATTATCTGAGCTGTGCACAAAAAGCAAATGGAATGTAAAATAATCTTAAAATTGTTTGTGACCCATGTCTCAGGTGACAGGCAGCAGGCTCTGTTGTGTAGCTAGCACTTGTAAACCTTTAACGTTTAGCTTTGCTTACATTTCCTTCTTTAGAACTCTTTAATGACACAAAAACTCTCCATCCTATAGGAGTACCAATCTCTGCATTAGAAATAAGAGCTAGGTCATTGTCTTCCATCAAAATGAGACCTAACTGCCAGGTTTTTTGGTTGCCATCAGCTTTAAAAGCCTACCAGCCATGGCGAACCTGTTAGAGCTTTCAGTGACGCAACAACTGTCTGGGGCCCATGTACTGTAGCTTCAAACCACTGACCTAGACACAAAAAGACTACTTTCCACTGAGGTGGGTTATGTGTTCATTTTGACCAATTTCCCCCTATCCTTTATAGCTGGTAAGATAGCTTCAAATAAGACAGTAGGTAACATGTTGATTATATTAACATGATTCTTGACATACACGACATCTCCTATCCTACAAGAGATTCATAAATAAGTCTGTTCATTTTTCATAATGTTGCTTCCCAGCAAGCCATAATTTAGAGTGTAAACTACAAGATAGGAATGATTGGGAGTAAGAGGCTACAGTATCTTCTCTGATGGTTGCATAACAAGTATGTATTAAGATGAAATTCACTGAGCTCTAAAGATTCAGACATTTAAAGTTTTTAACTTCACTTTAAAAAAACAAAGGACAGGGATTCAAAAAGTTGATCAGAAGCTGTAATGGTGAGCGCAGCTGTTACACTGTTGCTGAGAAAGCTCCTGGTGTTGCTAAGTTTGGGGACATTCGCACAGGTTATTCTGTAGCCACAGGGTGCATGGAGTGGCAAAGGATACAACTAGCAACAGTTTTAAAGGAGAAAAGTAAGTTGGGGAATGACAGTGTCCAACTGCAGGATTTGCTGCAAAGGTGTATGTAGTACAGGAGACTATGCCATTGGTAGAAGGATACTCATATTTGATCAGTGAAACAGCCTGCGTAAGTCAGCTGAAGGAGTATAGGCAATAATGAAAGAAATACAGTTTTCAAATGGTGCTGGACAGCCACATGATGAAAAATATGCATTCACACAAAACAAGACCCTATGCACCTCACGAAAATGGACAGAAAATAGATCATAGGCCTAATTGTAAAACAGAAAACTGAAGCTCATTGAAGGTAATGGGAGAAAAATCAAGATGATCTTTGGTGTAGCAAAGTTTTTAGATACACTATCAAAGGCACAACAGAGGAACAAAAATAGGTAAGTTAAGCTTCTTTAAAATTTTGAACTTGCACTCTGGGAAGCATTGTCAAGTGAATGAGAAGACACACACTACCCACTGGAAGAAAGTGTGACACATCTGATAAAGGGCTGTTATTCAAACTACACAGAGAATTTGCAAAACACAACAGTGAGAAAATTAGCAACCTGAGTAAAAGCCAAGATATCTGAGCAAACACCTCACTAAAGATCACAGGGCAAGGAAGCATAGGACAATGTGGTCAGCACCATAGGTCATCTGGGAAGGGTAATTTAAAACAGTGGCACTACACATCTCTTTGGGTGGCCAGATCCAGAGCACTACTAACATCGAATGGTCATGAGGGTGTGGAGCTACAGGAACTCTTCATTTACTGCCCATGGGAGTGCAGAGCTGTACAGCTAACTTTGGAAAAAATTCTGTACAAAAAACAAACATTTTTACAAGATGCTCAGCAGTCATGCTCTTTAGTATTTACCCAACAAATTGAAAATGCAACCAGGCAAAAGCTGCATGTGAGTGATCATAGAAACTTTGAGTGAGAATCGTCAAAACATGCAAATCACCAGGATGTACTGTAGTTAAAAAATAAACCGTATGTGATATGTCCCATAATGGGATATCCTACCCTAAAAAGAAATGAGCTACCAAACCATGAGAAGACACACAGAAAGTAAGCACATTTGCATATTCCTAAGTAAAAGAAGTCAGTATGAGAAGGCTAACTGCTGTATGGTCCCAACCATGAGCCATTTAGCTGGGAGTCTTGACACACACTTATAATCCTAGCACTCTTGGGGCAGAGGCAAGAGGATCACTGCAAGTTTAAGGCCTGCCTGGACTACATAGTGAAACCCTGCCTCAAACAAAACTAAGTCAAACGGCCAGGAACTTAGCTCAGCAACATAGCACCTGCTTGGCAAGCAAGAGATCAGGAACTTGATTCCTGGGGCAAATAACAAACTGCTCTAGGATGGTGCTAAACACTTCTGCTGCTGAGTGGATACCAGTGCCACCAACTGCACAAAAAATTCCAACTCTATGATCATTGTAAAAGGAAAAATATGAAAGCAGTAAAAAACTCACAGAGATGAATAAGCAGACCACAGGATGTCAGGATGGGGAGCTATCTGAGGTAGGCGAGCATGTCATTTTACATCTGTCAGAACCTGGGCAGTTCACAACACGAAGCATGACCCCACAAGTAAATGATGTGGTGATAAAGTTTCACCAGTCCTGTAACAGATGTGCCACTGTGTGGACAGACACCGATGCTCAGGGTGACGGGAGGAGATGGATATGAGAACCCTCTGCGCTTCCTGCTTTGTTTTATTATGGACCTGTAACTAGCCTTAAAAAATAACAATTTTCTTTTGAAACTGTGATTTATTTACTTAGAAACAGGATCTCACTATGTTGCCCAAGCCAGCACCAAACTCCTGGCTTCTAGTCATGCTCCTTCCTCAGCCTCCTCAGTAGCTGAGATTATAAGTATACCTGTGTGCTGGGTTAGGTGTTTGTGTTCTTCGAGAGAAGCATAGAAAGCACATGCAGAGGTGAAGAACCCTTCTCCAGCCACGCAACCAAATCTCTGGCTCAAGCTGCTGTTCAGGCAGCCCAGGTGCTCATCCCTGAACCTGCCTCGTGGCTAAGAACATGGGGTGATTCTGTTTCATTTTGGCCTGGACCACGGCACTATCTTAAGTAGGGGGAGCTTCCCCTGGTACACAGAAGCGATTGGACAATTCTATGAGTCAAAGCGGTGCGCTGGTATGGAAAGATGGCTACTGCTCATGGAGCAGTCCAGTGGAGCCCCAGCTCCTGGCCTCCGTGCTTTTCACGGAGCTTCCTCTTGACAAGCAGGGAGCCCGTTCCCTAGTTGCTGCTCTGGCCAGACAGCTGTCCCACTGTCACATGAGACCTGAGAGCCATTTTCAGAAAAGTATCGTGACTCCCTTTTCTTTCTGTGCTCTGTGAAATTCCTAGGCTGAGACTCAGGTGAGCCCTTTGTGAATTCCAAAAGAAAATGTATGGCTACTCTAGGCCCTGATCCTGGAGCAAGCTGTTAGGACACTTGACATCAATGGCTTTGGTAGCTGGAGAAACTGACCTTTTAACCTTGAAGCCTTTGCCTTTCCTCTGTCCCCTTGCTATTAGCCTTTCTCCCAGAGAGGAGAAATAACCCATCCAGCTGTCAAGAACCAAGAGCAGCCACTGCACCATTGGACTACATTTTTTTTTTCCACTGAGGTTCCTCTGCCTCACAACTGGCATCCTGCCTTGTTCTTCCCCCAGTCGCAGTCTGCACCTTCTACTGCAACAGGAAGGTTCATCTGGCATTTGCTCTCTAGACACAGGTCTGCTGAGCTCATGGAGTAACAAGTCAGAGGTCTTTTCAAAGCACCCACTTTGAAAAGGGAGGGTGCAGATGGGTGCCCATGTAATGTATGGTGCTCGTTCTAGGGCTAAGAACCTGCCCACCCTTGTAGCACCCCGTGCAACCTCATAGAACCAAAGGCAAGTGTTAGAACAAGGGCTCATGGGGATGCGTTATGTTACCCAGAACCTCTGGGGCTCCCCTGATGGGCCTGTCTCAATCTGGCAGGCAGACACTGGGTCACAACCCCTCCATACTACACCACTGGTATATCTAGTATATATGCTAGTGTTCTCTGTGTCACACACTTAGTTGGGCAGAGACGGATGTATAAAGGACACAACAGCAGGCTACAGGTGAGCTCTGATGGGACCTAAGTTAGTGGGTACTTCATACCCTCCTCACCTCCTCTTCCTACATGGCACCTTTATAGTTTTCTACTTTCCTGTGTTTCTTAAGGGGAGGGTTTGTCTTGTGATGTTTCTGGGTCAGATGGCATCAGTATATAATGAGCAGACATCATGCATGGTGGCTGAAAACCCAAGGTTCAAATCTTTATTCCTGCATCAAACACTTGTGATCTTGGTCAAGTTGTTTAATCTTCCCTTGCCTACCTGTCCTCACCTATGAAATGGAGATAATGTTGGGACCCACATCCTAATTAGGCCATTGTGAAGATTAAGTGAATTAATACAAAGAACTTAGACTGCCACTTGACAGGTATTAGCTCTTCTTTAGTATCTTGTAAGCCTGCTCCACGGAGATGGCTGTGGGTACCTGTAGTGCTCTGTTGAGCTCAGTGACATACATAAGCTCAGTAGGAAACAACACTGCATCTGACTAGTAATGTCTGTCAATGCAGGAGTAATTGGCAGCATCGTAAATGCCATATGTGACTATCCTAATATGGAGATGCAGCCAAATCTTTCTGATGCCCTCAACTTGCTGCACTTTTACTGGGTATCAGGAAGAAATCAAGGGAAAGATCTTGTCATTAGCACGTAGAGCATACTCAGATCCACCTGGGAATTTTTGAAGATCACCTCTGGGTACCAAAACCCTATCAGAAGTATTGGTTCCTGGAGAAGTGCTCAGATAAGTATCTGTGGATTAAGGATAAAAGTTGGATTTTCAGGTTTTCTAAGTAACTATCACTGTGGCAGGGTATTTTTTTTTTTTTTTTTTAGATTTTTTAAAAAATTTACTTCTTTTATTATTTTATTATTTTTTTCCTTGTTTCAGAACTTTTATTTGTTTATTTATGTACTTTTATGGCCGGCTCAGCCTGCCCTGAGGGCAGGGCTGGCGCAGCCTGTGATGCCAGGGATCTATCGAACCATGGTCCCTGCAGCCGCTCAAGCTTTCCTAAGCAGGCGCTTTAGACCATGGAGCCATCCTGCCGACACGGCAGGGTGTTTTTAATGATTACAAAACATTTTGACATTTTTTCCTACAAGAGACAGGCTCTCCTCTTATTTGAATCAGAGAAGGCACACAACTCTTTAATAAAGAGCAGGTATATCCTGGGACTTCTGAAATGAGACCCTAAGGGGGAGTGTCATGTTACCTGTTTGCTGGAACATGCCCCGCCCCCACATCCCCAACCTCGGAGCTGTTATGTAAGAAATCTCACCACTCTGAGACTCCCATGCTGGAGAAGGCTCTAACACGAGCCCAAGACACAGTCACAACAGAAGTGTCTGGCAACAACCGCCAGGCAGTGCAGGAGCTACCATGGCCTTTGGAAGACAGCAGCACAGGCCACAGCACAGGCCATGGACAGCCCCGGTACTCAAGGTCAAGCAGTCTTGCACCAATCCTAACTGGCAAGTTCACATACAAAACAAAACAAGCATTTGCATAGCTAAGCTCTTCAGTTAAAGAGATAGTAATGTGAGGAGAGATTAGAAAAGGAGCAGGATAAACAGGCACTTCTAAAATGAGCTGCAAATCACAATCACAGTGGGAGTGTGTAGCATCTTTTACATGGCTACATGGACCCATAAATATCTATTTTAAGAAATAGTACACATTCTACCACAATAGTGACAGGTACAATGCAGAAGGACAGATGTTTCTCCCCTCTTGTCATGCTGTGAATGTGTCCCCCAAAGTTGATATGATGGAATTATGATCCTCAATGCAACGATGTGGAGAGGTAGGGCCCTTAAGAGGCAAATAAGTTGGGAGGACTCTGCCCTCAGGAATGGTGCATGTCTTCTCATGTCAGCTGGTTATAAAACTGTACCCTTTTTTGAGACAGAATTTCACTATGTGGTTCAGGCTGGCCTTGAATTCACTGTGTGGCCAGGGATGGTCTCAAATTTGCAGCAATCTTTCAACCTCAGCCTCACTTTTTTTTTTTTTTTTTTTTTTTTAATGTTTAGTACAGATTCTCATTATGCAGCTCAACTGGTAGTGACCCTCCTGTTTTTAGCCTCCCCAGCACTGGGATTATAGGTGTGCATCATGCCCACTCTCAGGGGCCAGCTCAGCACACCCAGGGAGCAGGGCTGGCACTGCATGTGGTGCCAGGGATTGAACTTCGGTCCCTGCATTTGCCTAAACAGGCGCTTATTTCACTGAGCTATCTCACTGGCCCTGTCTCACACTTTTGCCTGTCTGCCTTTTGCCCTAGGCTGATGAAGCCAGAATGTCCTCATTCATCTGGAACCTCCCAGCCACCAGAACTACAAGAAATAAATACCTGCTCTTTACCCTCTGTGGGATTATCACGGCTTGCCCCAACCTTGTGATTCTATCCCCTATTTTTTTTTCAGTTTCTTGCATGCGTATTTCTTCATGTAAAGTCTTATGTCCATTTTACTGAAAGACCTTTGGTGTCAACTGACATCTCATTAAATATACAGCTTACATTTGGAAAAATCGTATCTTTTCAATAGTAGGTCTTCTTACCCAGGAACAAAGCTGTCCTCTCACCCTTCCCGTTTCCATTGAAGTCCCAGGGCAGGGCTCTAGCAAGTGCCAGTTTATTTCCACTAAAGTTCTATTGTAGATATTAAAAACTGTCATTGTGTATGGGTTCTCTGCTAATCCTATTTTAACTGATGTTTTCATATTGAAAAGTTACTATTTTCCCGCATTAATTTTAGAATCTACCACTTGCCCAGTTCTTATTTCTAATAGCTCTTCAGCTAATTCCCTTGCTTTCCACCACACTTTCTTCTCCCGTTTTCCAGACTGAATTCCTCATTTCTTTCACCTGATCACCTTGGCTGGTACTCCCAGAATAATGATTAATAATTATAGTACAATAGCAATGTGTGTTTAGTAGTCAAATTTTCAGTTTGTGATGGGCGAAGTAGCAATAGATTAGCACTAGGGAAGCCATGGCCTACATAGCCTTCATTAATTTCTCCCATCTGGCCTTGAAACATTTAGTTGACTTCTATGACCCCGACAGAACATGAAGCTCATAACATTTCCTCAGATTCTGCATGTGGGGCTGGCCTTCTAATATATATCTGTGTGTTCCAGCCTCCTCACCAGGTGTCCATCTGGCTAGATGACACCTGGTTAGATGACCCTGACCTCCCCCACTGAGGAGCCCCCTTACCTGAGTTCTGCGCGCAGCATACAGTAGCAGAACCTCAACCTGTCTCTGATACTAGGGCCATTAGACCCAGCATCAACCTCCTCCTCTCGCCCACCTGGAACGGTGAGGGAGGGTAAGGGCATCACTGCTTCTTGGCCTTGCTCCACCACACACCCAGTGGGTGAGGTGGCTGGATGCCTGGGTTTCTTTCCTCCCCTCCTGTGTGGTCATAGCAGGTCTATGTTACAGGAGATCTTAAACCAAGGCAGAATGTGGTTGAGAATGTATTTATTTTTCTTCAAATGATCCTTTCAAGCAATAAATAAAAAGACATCTTAACTTCTCTAAAAAAAAAAAAAAAAGAAAACCCCAACCCTCCCAAAATAATCCCCTAAATATATACATTCTACAGAAATACAAGTGTAAGAAATGTAGAAATGACTTCACTCTACAAGATAGAGCTATTTACAAGTATTGCATTGGTGTCTTTATGAAGTCTCTTCTTGAGTAACTCAAACTTTAAGAAAGGCAGGGTACTCTGGAGGACAACCTCCACAACAGATTTCATTTTTCTTGAAGAGAAAATTTCAAGGAAAAACATCAATACTTAGCCACTGTAGAGTCTGCTAACAACGCTCCATATTCCACCTGGCTTTTGAAGAGCATGAAGAGGTGCCCTATTCAGGAGCTCCCTGGAGAAAATAACTTGTCCCTTAACTGGGCTGGGATAGCACAGAGATCACTGTGTGCCAGGGACAACTGCCTGTCTGTGCTTTTAGTGAGGCAGCCTGCAGCACCGCTTTGGCATCCAGAAGAAAGGGCAGTCTCCCTCAGCTGGCTGTGCCTGGCAAGTGTGAAATACCTTGGTGCTTGGGTCCCACCCTCAGGAATGCTAATGCTGCTTTACTTGGTCAAAAGCAGCCAGGGCAAGGTATCAAGATCTAGGAAGTTCCTCAGGTGATTGGAACGGACAGCCAAGGTGAATCATTGCTTCACTACATTTTCTCCTAGTTTCCTAATGTTATTGAAAATGGAGCACCCCAGCTCAACGGCTGCAAGAAGAAGTGAAGCTGGGAACCACCAGCTGCTGTTCACCAGGACTTGCATCTAATACTGCTCGGTGGTGGAAGTCCACTCCATTCCTGTGATTCCTCCACAAACAGCCAAGTCAGACAAGGTACTGGGAGAGCATAAGCAACATTCTCATTCTCTATGGTAAATATCTAGTGAGCCTGCTGCTTGCTGTGGCCAACAGCAAAGGTGTTGACCAGAGTGGTGATGTTTCTGGTTATTATAAAACCTTACCATCACCAGAAATTGCATGGTAGAAGCTACTGCTTATGGAAACCCGGCTGGCCATTTGGGCTAACCCTGTGGCTGCCTCCTCAGCAGAGCTGCTCCAAGCCATCAAAGGGACTTCCAGTGGGAGAGCAACAATAGAAACAGCTCTCTTGTTCAATGGAGCCAATGTCCTATTTTGTTTCTAAAAGTCATGCTGTTACCAAGTACAAAGAAAATGACTTTATATAAATAGCTGTTTGACATTGCAACAGAAAACTTGATTTGGGAAGCAGAGAAAAACATTTGGAGCTAATCTTGAGTTCCTACTATCTATGTAGTTGGGATCCAATCTAAAAAGGTGAGGTTTGGCAAATGTACATACACTGCACAAAAAGGGAATCTTCTGGGGTCGTCTGCCCCTCCCTGCCTACAGCCCTCTGCCTGCGCCATCTGGTCTTGGCACCAGTGCCTTTGGCAGTGCAGAACTCACTCGACCTCATTCTCCACCAGATACAAAGCGATTTCCAGGAACCACGGAAGAAGGGCAAATGTCCAGCCACAGTCTCTGAAGGAGTCTGCCATCTGGGACCCTCAACCCTGCTGTGGCTCCCTGGGACTCTTCAGCCAGTGGCTCCCAGACACAGGGCACCTCCAGGTTTTCTAAAACCAGGAAGTGGAAACTCTGGCATCTCCCAAAGGCAGGGCTTGACACAGAAAGGCAGAAGGAAACACAACAAACCCAGGCCTGTCTGCAATACCCAACAAGAAACGGTGTTCCCACACAACTGCAACATTGAGGATGGACGTTACAGTTAAGCAAGAATGGTCAGAGAGCTAAACTCTCAAAGGCTTAAGAAAACACTCTCTAGACAAGTTTACAATGACATCTAATCAAAAACACTGTTCCACAACACTACAAGTGAAGTAACACATAGCTTTTCACCTCTACCCTCCCCCAACCCTCCCCACAGAAAAATGTCCTTTTCCCCCTAAAGCCATTCCTCCATTTGAAAAGGCTCCTTAAAAGGGCATTAGCCTAACTAAGGATTCAAAATGGCTCCCAAACACACATGACATACCTCACAAGAGCCAACAGCCAGCCCTGCCCTGCCTTCTAGGAGGCCTCTTGTCCCTCTAAAGTTCAGGGAGACCTGAAACATGGCAACCATCCAATTTTTATTCAAAAGACAAAGGGCCTTTAAAAAATTCACCTAGCTATAATTTAATAACACAAGAATTTGTTGGTACACTTCATTTTAAATAAACCCCCCTTAAATTAAAAACTGATTTACACAAAAGACAATATTTCAACTTACAAAAGGAATCACTTCAGGTATTGCAAGAGATCTGGTTTCCCCCATGGCCTTGCCAAGCGATTTCACTATAGGAAAATCTGAAGTGCACCCAATTTTCCAGGAGCACCTTATATAGAATATGGCATTTATCACAGCCCACATATTGGAAAGGAAAGGTTGCATGGTCACGGCCTATGTGCCCAGGAAACAGTTGCAAAGCTAAGAAGTGGTCCTCCCCTTTCCGTGCCCTCTCTCTCCCCAACCTGCCTGCTTCTCGAAGGTGACAAGTGGGCGGTGACCACCCTACACTCACACTGCCCTGCGTGACACCACTGACTGCCCTGCTGTTTGGACACGGGCATGCTCTTGTGCTCTGTGATTTGACAGCAACAGAAATATACACTAAATTCACTGCCACTAGACTCCTTGTACTGATATACTCTGAAGAAACTCATATTTTTATTTATTATTAAGCACAATTATTCACCTGTTGATGAATAATTAGAAATGAAACCATTATTCTGGGTTTCTTTTAAAAAACAAAATTCCTGTGACTACAACAACAGTAATAACAGGACAAGCAGACAGAACCAGGCACTTCTGGCAAACTCCTTTTCTCCTTCCTGTTGTCCCTTCCCCTTACTCCCTCCCCCGGGTAAGGAAACTGGCTGGGCACATTTGCCAGGGTCTGTGGGCTTCACAATGTCAAGCCTTACTGCTTAAAAAAATGAGGTAAGAAATTTCTACCTGAAAAGTAAAACTGACACATAAACCAAACCAAAGTCTTCCCTGGCCGCTCGTGCAGCTGTTATTGCTCTAAGTTGGAGTGTTATGTCTGTTTGCATTTAACATGTGTTCAAAGTCCTTATTGCCATTCTAGCTGGCCCCGTGGTTCGTTGGCCAAAGAGAAATGGACAGGACGGGCCGTGGTCACCTGCCCCAACTGGTCAGGTCCTACTTGCTGCCCACATGTGTTGTGTGGCTCACTCAACCCTCACTGGGGGCCTCACTGGGGCCAGCTGTGTCTGGGACTCGACTGCCGGCTCTAACAGCTGGGGGAGGTGGTGATCGGGCTGTGCAGGTAGGGCAGGCTGCTGGGGGCCGAGTGCATGCCCACGGACACTGGAAAACTGAAGACAAACTGTGAGGTTGGGGTTGGGGTGGCCTTGCCCCGCTCCCGCAAGGGGCCGGAAGGACTGGCAGCCTCCGCAGCACAGGATGTGGCCAGCACCTGGGACTCGAACTGCAGCAGCTGCCCCATGAAGCTGAAGTTGGGCGAGATGATGCTCCGGCGCTGCTTAACGAACTCAAAGGCCTCTTCCAGCCTCACCCGCTTCTTCATCATCAGGTAGGCCAGGCAGATAGTGGCTGAGCGGGAGATGCCCGCCTGGCAGTGCACCAGCACCCTCCCACGGCAGTCCTGCACGGCATCTAGGGAGAGGATGAGAACAGGCATGATCAGGGCAGGCGGTAAATGCATCCTTTGCTCTACGGCCTAAGCCAGGCTAGGGGGCTGGGGCCCCCTGCTAAAGGAACAGCCACGCCAGGTAGGGTGGGGGATATTTTCAAGATTTAACCAAAAAACCACTTTGCTTGGAAAAATTGCATGTTAGACCCATTAGACACCCGCTCCCCCCCACCCCGTGCAAGATAAAAAGCAGTGGCGCAATTCTCTGTCTTCATTCCCACGCAAAGCCTCTTACCACCTAAGCTTCTAGAGCCAGGCAAGGAAAAGCTGTGCATAGGTAGAGTGCGTGTCATCCTATTCCCAGCCCAGAACACTGGGGAAATGGGCAGACCCCGCGACACTGCAATTCCCACGTTCCCTCTCAGTCTCCGTGTTCCCTCTGAGTCCTTGCCATTCTTGGCCCAGAACCCAGGGGGCCAGCCTACCGATGTACTCGATGGCTTCCATGAACCACGAGCTAATATCAGCCTTGTGGTTGTCTTCCACCGGGATGCACTTGTACTGGTAGTGTCCTTCAAAGTGGTTTGGGCAGTCTGAAGAGACATTCAACAGGGCTGTGATCCCCAGGGTATCCAGCATGTCTCTGCGGGCAGCATGGTAGGCACTGCCGAGGTAGAGGAAGGGAAGGATCTCAACAGGACCTCCCTGTAACCAAAGAGACAAAGGCCAGAGAACCACATGAGAAAAAGGCTCCAGGAAAGGGCTAAGTGCTGGCAGTGGGGAGGGGGAGGCCAGTCCAACATGGGCTTTTCGTCCTGGGGAGTCCCTGCAGGACAGAGCCTTTCCAGTTCCTCTTCCCTTCTCGAATCTCCTGGAGGGGTGGCTGGGCTCAAGGGGACTTCTGTATCCACACACACTGGGAGCGGTGGGGAAGCTGGGGTGGGCAGTGCCTCGGGCTCCCCCCGCCAGGTCAGGAGGCAGCGTACATGCACACTGTTGGCCTCAGTGTGCCTACAGCACCTGGAGCCTGCACCTGCTAATCACCCAGCGTTCTGCTGCGTGCCTTAGGGGCTCGTCTGCTTGGCTACATCCTCACTTAGCACCTCAGAGACATATGCCACCCTGGGCTCAGAGTCCAGAGGAAGGGTTGTGGCAAAATGACGTGAAGCTTGCCTGAAGCCATGATGAGACCTGCTGGGTAGAGATGCTGCACACTGAACCATAGTGGAGCAGCCGGCAGGGTGGCTCCTAGAGAAAAGCAGCAGCAGGGTCTGATTTCCTCATACTCACTGGCGCTGTGACCAACACCCAGGTGGACAGCAGCCTGCTGCTTAGGAGGACCAGGGACTCACACCAAGCAGCACACTCGCAACTTCCTGTATGCTGGCCCTAGATCGTCCACATGGCACTACGGAGGCCAAGCCAGGAGACAATGTCTTTATGTTTTTTTCTTAAGTGATGGTAATAAAAGAAGGAGAGGGGAAAAAAATTGCAAAGAATAAAGCCTCTAGCCCAGTAATCAAGGTTAGCCATATTTCCCTCACACAGAGGCCCAATGTTTGAAGCCTTAAAATGTCTATACTCTGAAAGGAAGGCTGCGTGGAGCGTCCCTGTGCCACCCCACGCTCCATGCCCCAAGTCTACCTGGTCGTGCAGAGGGGTCCCACAGGAGCTGCAGCCCAGGTCCAAGGACTCTGCAGCACTGCGGGGCACAGGAGGTGGGATGGCAGCGAGTGCCTTGGTTTTGGAGCAGAATTCTGGGTATTCAGAGGAAAACCTCTCATAGCCACCTGCAAAGGAGAAAGAAAATTCAGGTTACCAAGGCCGCTGAACCACCAGGAAGCCAGAAAGACCCGGAACTGCACCAGCTACAGAGAGCTCAAGAGGAAGGTGGAGGCTGCCTGGCTCCCTGTCTGCCACAAGGTGGTGACGTAAGCTTGGAGATGAGGGCTGCGGCCACCACCAGAGAGAGAGCAAGAGCCTGTGACTGGCCAGCACCTCATCAGACTGGAAAGAGGAGTTCCAAACAGCTTGAGGGTCTAGAATTCAGGGTGGGATGAAGACAGAGAAAGAAGTGCAGGGAACAGGCCAAGGCAATCTCCAGGACAGCTGCTCAGACAGGAACCAGCTATCAGCATCTGCGGTTACTGCTGCCATGGCCCTGGGCCTGGGAAGATGACCAGGCTGGACCTTCAGCCCCTCCTCTGGGTCTCAGAAATGGAGCAGGTGCCAACTTGCCAACCACAGGCTGCCATGTAAACCAGTGTCTCCCACCACAGATTTGGGGCAAGGAAGGGTTTGCTGACCTGAGAGCAGCAGGCCCCAGAGAAGCTGGTGCTGAGCCTGTCCTCCAGGAAGGAGATGAGGGGCCGCTGCTCTGGGTCAGAGAGGCTGATGGAGCCTCTCAGAGGACGAGCGGCCTGAGTGCCCTGGTGTTATGGGATCTATGCAACTCTGTAGGCTGCTAGCAATCAACTGTGGAAGCCTGGCCACCCCTTTTTTATTTTCCCATTTTTATGGGACCAGATGTTGTATCAGTTCACTGTGGTCTGCACATTAGACACCAATCACTCTAACAGTTGCACTCAGGTAACCTGGAACGAATGACAAGTTGGGTCCCAGAGCAGGGTTCTGTGCTTCCAACTGGGTCACAGGGCACTGCCCTCTCATGCCACCAGTCGACAGAAAGTCTTACAGTGAGCAGAAATGTGATTGTTACTAAAGCGCTTGCCCCAGTCCTGGCCCTGAAACACTGCATCCTGCTGCTTCTAAGGGGAAGGAAAATTATCCTTTGCCACATCATAAGGCTTACAGAAACAGGGCACCCAGTTTTTCCTCTCTGATGGGAGGTGGCTCTTCCCTTCTGCCCTGTCCCTTTGGGATATAAATGGTATCTCTGTGGTCACAGGCCCGCCTTCCTGCTGAGTCACAGTGACCAGCCTCCTGGCTGGAAAATCTGCTGGTTGGCCGAGGCTGCCTGCCTCCAGTGTGCTGGTGACCTTGGAGCCACCTCACCCCAAGAGCAGCCCCACAGGCCCCTCCTGACCCTTCTCCACAGAAGGCTGCTCACACTGCTGCTGGGGGCACAGACACTAGAGTATGGGGCAGAGGGGCTGGCAAGTGTCCATCCCAGAACCTCCATGGGCCTGTCCCACAAAGCCTCAGCCAATGCCAGCCAGCTGTGGAGCAGGTGGGCAAGAGACTGATCCGCAAGGTGTGGCGAATGTCTGTGACCATAGCCATCATGTGTCACTCTCTACTTCCACAGGACTTGCAAAGTTTTCAGCTGAATGACCTTGGTGCCTGTTGTATAATCTGACCTAGAGAAACACTGTAAAGAATAAAAGCAAGGTTTGCGAGTAGTATCTGGCCCAAGCTTCCTACTGAGAAGGCAAGTAACTATCCCACCTAAAGGGCAGTGCCAGGCAAGGCTCCAAGATCACAGAGTGGCTGACAACATGCTCTCCCCAGTGCAGAGCCGGTGAGTACCAGACTGGACTGGCGCTGCACAAGAGGCGCGGGCTCTGCGGTCAAGCTGTGAGCCTCCCGCCGTGCAGCCTGCACCCAGGGCCTAAACTCTGAGCCTCTATCTCCCCTGTAGCCTGACTCCAGCAGCTAGTGCTCAGCATCTGGCCTTGAGACATGTAATGGAAGTGTCCTTCCTTGGCACCCATGAGAGAAGGGCCTGGATAGAGCCCTCAAGGGCCAAGGGGAAGCAAGGGGCTGTGTGTCCTGTGGGCAACTTCCTAGCTTGCTGACAGCCCTCTCCTGGGTCCTCCTGCTGTGCTCCAGGAAGCCCGAAGAAGCGCGGTCAGAGGACGGGCCAGTTCTTGACTTCCTGACTCCAGTGTCCCTTCAGGAATTTCAATCCACCTCCTCTGGAGTCAATCAGCCAGCTGCAGATGTGCAGGGCTGGTAGCCCTGCATGAGAGAACAGGCCGAGCTGGGCCTGAGGAAGACCCAGTGTCACACTTCAAGCAGGTGCTGAACACGATGGCCCGGAAAAGACGCCATTCTCTCTGGGGGTAGCTTCACAGCAACTCAGAACTGAGGCAGCTTCGCCCAGGGGACAGGAGCACAGGAACGTCCTTCTCCCCAAGCTGCTGCTAGCTTTGTAGGTCTATGGTGGTTACAAAGAACCTGCAGGATGAGGAAGCCAAGGTGGCCCAGCACGACAAGCACAAGTAGGCATTAATCCATGCCAGAGGGAAGAAGCAAGTCGAGCCCACCCTACAGCCCTGGAGCCATCTTGGGTATCACCTACATCAATAAAAACGGTGGCCACTGTGGGGTGTAAGACTGAGCTCTGCCCCCCGCAATGAAAAAAGGCACTGTGAAAAGGCAATGCTTGTTGTACAGTGTACCTTCCACGTGTGTCCCCCAGCCCCTGTGAACATGTGCTAAGCCCCAATTCTACAAAATAGAAGATGGAGGTATAAGCAGCCAAGGCACCAGACTATGGCCCGAGCCAGATGAGGGCAGAGCCAGCACTCAGCTTGGGGGCATCAAAGATATACCTCCACCCTGGCTCTGCAGGCCCACCCTGCGGCTCTACTCCCTCTGCCTTTCATCCCTAGCCAGTGGCCTCCACCTGTGCCACAGCTTGCTGGCAAAATAATGTGAGATACAGGCAGAAACAGAATGAATTCCAGTAGGTCACTGTTGACAGTTCACCAAGCTCTGCTCTTATCCTTTCTTCCCAGTGCAGTCAGTCATTAAAGAGCTAGGACCAACACTTCTTTAAAAAAGAAAAGAGAGAGAGAGAGAGAGAGAGAGAGAGAGAGAGAGAGAGAGAGAGAGAGAGAAACAGAGAGAGGGAGAGAGACAATAAAATGGGAATTAGCAAAAGGCATTGATTACATTTAAAGAGTGTATCATTTCCTGTCATTCTATTTCAACACTACGTGTACTTATTCCACTGGGGTTTGTGATTTATATTCAACACATTGGATGTTTATGGAAGACAATGGCTATGGCAAGAACCTCTTCCCCCTCTCTCTCCCACCTAGTCCCAGTATCACAACATCAGCTGGGCTTAGATCATGTTTGTTTCATCCGAAGCTGATTTCCATCCTCCTCCAGGTGTTCAAAAGCAGGTAGAGACAGATCTGGGGACAAGCTCCAGCTACAGCTGTGGGCTAAGCACTTTCAAACATCTGCCCTTAAAACGAAAGGGTTCCAGATCACGAGGATGCCTAAGTCTCACAACAGCAAGATTCTACCTGTCCGCCATCTACTTACTTCCTGGTCACTCTGGATAGCTCCCAAGCACAGCAGGTTCAGTCCCTAAAAATCTGTGTTTCTACCTTATGAATAAACTTTCATAACAAATACACTCATGAAGTTTGACTTGTTTCTTCCTTCTTCCATGATATACTTCCTGGAGCTGGGAAGCACTTGCCTGACCTGAGTTCAATCCCCGGTTGGGGGGGGGGGGGAATATACTTCCTATTTCTTCATTTCTGAACTTCAAAATGACAAAGGACAAAAGGGAATGACTTCCAGGTGACTTATGGGAGAAATCACTATGCCTACATTTCCTTTTTTTCTCACGCCCAACAAGGAAATTGTCAAAGTTTAAGGAACATATTATCAGCCACAAATCCTCTAGGACTGCTACAGGGACAAGAGATAATTAATGTAAAGTGTTTTACAAAGGGAAGGACCCTCCGTGGGCTCTGGGATGGATAAAACTGTCTTGTGGTGGTGTCTATGACTATGGATCTTAACAGAGAGGCCACATTGTCCCTTCACCCTCTCAGGAACACACTCACAACATCAGCTGCTCCCACATGGGTCCCCTGGCTCTACTCTGCCCAGCAATTACGTCTGGGTTACTTGAAGGTCATTTGCCTTTGGGAACTTTGACTTGTATAAATTTATTCATGCAACCATGTGAATTCTAAGCAGTGCTTTAAAATGCTCCTGAAATTCTCCCAAGGTGACAGTGTGGTCCCACCTCACCTTGCAACCTCCTGGAGCCCTGCAAGTCCGAGGCCAGCCAGTTGGCTCCTGCTCATGCGGGGCAGGGTCTGGCCTGCTGCCTCTCTCAGTCCCCTATTGCTATCTGCTGTGCTCAGTGGCCAGCTTCTGTCAGCTTCACCGGAGTGAACTTGTCTTCCTGTCACACTTCTTCGTTAGCTGGGAACTCCTTCCAGTAAGAAAAACTGCTATCTCGTTTCAGATATTCTGAGTGTTTAAAAGAATTTCTTGGCTCCTTAAAATGGCCACTCTTTCTCTGGCCATTTTCTGTGTAGTCCTTGTTGGTGGATACAGCTACCCCTCCTATAAATTGGAGCCCAGGAGGCCCCACCAGCTTCCTTCCTTAAGGATCTGTACTCTTACTTCACACCTATACCCTACTTTTGGTTACTTCTGTTAGCTGGAAACACAATTCTTGTGATGCCTGAAGGTGGGTTTCCTTCATTGCTTGTAATTATAACAAGTTGGAAAAAAATCTTTTCAGGTTTACCATGTTATCACTCAAACATTTCCAATCCTTGGCTGACTAAGACACTGAGGTTTGTTTGCAAACAGAAAACCCTGCACTTTCCCTTTGCATATAAAAGATGGGAAAGCTATCAGCCATTCCACTGAAACTACTGGATGCTGATAGAGAAAAAGTGAGAAGACAGTGGCCAGAGTCACCAAGCTCCTGGATGACCACCCCACCCTCCCTTTACCACAAGACCAGGCTGGGAACTGTAAGGACAGTGAGTTTCAGGCTGAAAGGTGAAACTGGAATACCTGGGTTGGTGATGGCAAGAAAGCCTTTAGAGCTTTCAGTGACCCCAGCAGCCTGCTGGACCTTAGCTTTGGGCTCCCCACCATGGTTCTAATGACCTTCCCAATGGGTCTGAGCAGCTCCAGGACAATTCTGTAGTCTGAATTCCAATAAGACCTGACAAGTCAAGAGGTAAATTTTAGATAAGAGCAGAGTGATGTAACATTTTTGGACCTGAGATCTTCTTTTGTAATAGATTAATCTGGTATTTAAGAATCCTGGGTTAAAGAATGACTTCAATTAAAGTAGCAAAATTCTTCTTTTTGCTTTTGTTTGTTTGATTTTAAAAGCCAAGGGGAATCAAAACCCAAAGATTTACAGAGAAAAGAGATTTCAAAAGAGACATGTACTGTGATAATATCTGAAATACTTGTTCCTAAATTGTCCCTAAAGAAGCCTTACAGGATTTTACGTTAAAAGAGCTTATGGCCCCAATGGAAATCTCTTACTAGTAAAAAATAAAACATGGTAGAAGTTTTGTTATTTCTTTTAGGAAAAGTTGGTTGTTATGAGCAAATATACAATATAAATCAAGCTTTATTGGTGCTCAGTAAAATTTACTCCTGTCTTCTAATTCTTACTTGTGGCATCAGTCACTAAGTCCTCAAAACAAATGACCAACCATACTATTTCAAAGTTGCACAAATAGAAGAACTGGGTTATCAAATGCATTTGCTTATTAGATAAAATTTCCTGGGAAAGATGACATCATGTCCACAAATAACCTGTTGCTTTTTACCTATCCCCAGGCACACAGCAAGGATGTCAGGCAACACCACTTCCTGGTGTGTCACTTGTCCCTCCTGCCCCTCTAGGTCTGCATTGCCAGGCACAGACCCTGAGATACACAAGGGTCTTTGGGCAACAAAGGGGGGGAGGACGCAGTGGTCCAAGCCTCAAGCAACTCGGCTATTAAGATCATCTAAATGGCTTTTTCTTCCCTAACATCCCAACGTTCCCCTTTTCCCCTTTAGGTCGGTCCCTGTCTTCTACAGGACTGACTTTTTTTTTTTCTACGTGGAAGTCAGGACTCTGGGGACAGCCCCAAGCTTTCCTGAACCTTCCCGCAGGAGGGGGCAGCAGACTCTGGCGAGTCCTCCCCTCCTCTCTAGGGTCACCTTAGTCCCCAGAGCAGGAGACAAGAGGAACTGCTTTAAAGATAGCCCAGTTCCCCCCCCCCCCCCCACACACACAGAAACTATGTAAACAAGGCCCACTTAGCGTCACCTGCACTACTGTCAAGGCTGGAAACCCTTGCCTCCGAATTTTTGAAACATGTTACTGTCAACTGACGTGAGGTCGGGGATTCCTGAGAACACCGGGGCCCAGGTTAGACACCCTCCAAATCGACCCGGGAGCGCGTGACCCTTGAGAGGCTGGAGGGCTTCTCCTGCCCTACGCGGACCAAGATCGAGGCGGCTTCTCTGGAAACGCTTCTTTTCCGCAGGTCAGAAATTGTGCCACCCACCACCAGACGCTCTGCACCAAGGCGGCCTTTTCCACCCGGACTGCTGGTCAGGGTTTGCTTCTCCCTGTAACTGATGCACTGAGCAGCTCTCAGAACCAGTCTGGGTCGAGGATCTCCGAGGGAACACCTTGACAATTTGTCAGTCTCCCTGGAAGCAGTGCCCAAGTTTCCGGCATCCGTTGAAACCCTTATGGCTAAGCTGCCGCTCCCGGGCGGCGCAATCCGTATTTGTTTCAGGAAGAAAAACAAAACAAATCCTGCCTGTCAGCACGTGGAGCTGTCTCCAGCCCGGGCCTGGGACGTTCTTGTGCGTCCTGTGTTCAGAGACCTGGACGAAAGGCGCGCTCGGGTTCGGAACCAGGAGGCACTGGGCAGACCATGGCTAGCCTCTCCTCCCGAAGGGGACTAAGAGCAGGAGGAAAACCTCTCTTCTCTCCCATCCGTGCCAGCACCAGGCCGGGCAGGGCCCTCAAGCTCTAACAATAGCGCAGACGCCCTCCAGGCAGTCTGAGCCATACCTGGCCGTATTGGGTTTCTGCGCGGGGCCCAGAGTGGGCGAGATCGGCTCTTCCGTGCCCCGCTTCGCGGCCGGACAGTCTGGGGCAAACTTTCTGGCACTGGCTCCTAAAGTGCTCTGAGTTGAAGGGAGAGGATCTGAGCTCAACTAGAGAGGCAAGCGGCGGACCTCCCGGAAAAAGAAAGAAGTCAGCAAAATCGACTTAATAGTTCAACCACAGGTCAACAGCAGCATTTCCCCAGTAGCTGACAGGTCAAATGGTCAGGAAACAACTGCGGAGAACAAAGACCCCTGCTGTTTAGCGGAGACAGGCCGGGCTCGCGCGCACTGAACAGTCTGGTGCTCTTGGGAAGGGGCGGGCGGAAGGTTTCCGCCACCCCCCACCCACGTCTCCCTTCCTTTGGGTCGCACAGGTCCGGAGGGGAAAGGAGGGCGCAGAAGGCGCCTGTAGGGAAGAGTCGCGGCTCTCTGAGGACGCCACTCTGAAATGCCTCTGGGTTCAGAAGCGAAGACCCTAACCCAGCGAAAGAATGCGCGGAATGCAGCCCGCGAGGAAGGGGGGGTATCAACGCGGTAGGGGGCGTCCCCACCCCAAGCTTCCCGCCCGCGGGCCGAAGCCCAACGCTGCGAATCCAGCTCGCCTGGCAGGTGCGGCCCTAGAAGTCCCGCCTGAGACCGAGAAGATAGCACTCAGACCTTTCGGAGTTTCCAGTCGTCAGATATGACGACCCCACCCTTAGTCCCCAAACCGCCCGTCGCCGAGGCTTTCTCCAGGGCTCACTTAAACCCGGCACGCGCCGCCATCAGATAGCCGACAGCAGTGTCTCTAAACAAAAGGTCGTAATTCTCCGCTGCCTGGATTGGCAGGGAGCAGAGGCGTTGTTCTGCTCGGCGGCCCCAAGATGCCCAGTCCTCCAGCGTTCGGCTCCTGGAGCCCGGGTCCAGTTCGGGACGGGAGGAGGTGGCCAGTTTCTAGCAGACTCCGGACTTGGACGGCAGGCGGCCACACACTCATCACTCCCGACTTTTTCCTATCCAGTTTTCGTTCCTATCACGGGCTGCCTTCCAATGGACCCTGCGAGGCCGATCGCGCCTTGGCGCTCATTCCTTTTTGTCTGTACCCCTGTCCCTCGCATTCCCGGACTCAGTGTCCGGCCCAAACTCGCAGAGCCAGCCGCCCTGTATGTCGACATCAGCACCGAGAACACTTTCCGAAATTAAAAGAGAGGCTGCGGCGAAGAGTCGTCTTTCCCTCCACGCCAGAACCCGTAGTGAGTGCAGGCAAGCGTGAGATCTCAGGGGGACTTGCAGGTGACCCGGGAAACGCGCTCGCACAGTCCCGGAGGGCTGGGAGCTAGCACTCACCCGGCAACGCGCCCGCGCCCGGCAACGCGCACAAAGAAGCGCACCGGGATTTTCGCAGCCCCGAGTCGCCCCTGAACCCCTTCCCAGCGAGGCGCAGACCGCCAGGCCTCCCGCGCCTCCCCTTCAGCTAGCCCCGGGGCGTCCATGTTTACCTTTGAGCAGGCAGATATCCGTGCGCTCAGCGTTGCGGCGCAGTGCCTGCACGACCAGGGTCACGGTGCTGTCTTCGCGGAGGCTCTCGGCGCGCGGGCTGCGCTCGTCGTACACGATAACGGCAGAGTAAAGGCCGGAGCGCAGGCGGGCGCGCACCTCTTCCTCGGCGGGCAGGATCTGCTCCAGGCTCACGGAGCCCTTGGCCCGCCGCCGCACGATAGTGTTGCAGCGCACGTTCACGGAGCCTCGGATGTAGCCCGCGCTGTGCGCCAGGAACGGTCTGCAGTCCAGCAGCAGGCACTTGCCCCCGCTCAGCAGCCCCAGCGCGCCGTGGCCGCCGCTGCCACCCGCGCCGACGCCGCTCTCATCTCGGTTCATCAGCCTTTTGAGCACGCTGCAGTCCATCTCCCGCAGTTCCTCCATCGTCACCATGGTCGCGGGGCAGCGCAAGCGCTGGCGAGCGAGAAGGCGAGGGGCGCCCGGACCAACGAGGCTGCAGGAAAGCACGAGCGGGTGGGCGAGGGCCGAGCGGCGGCGCCCGCAGAAGGACGGCGAGCGCGGCCCACGACCTGGGGCGGCCCTGCTCGCGGTCCCTTCCTCCGCGGCCGCGCGGTTACATAGCAGTCCGGGCGCCCAGGCGGCAGGCCGGGAGCGTATCCAGGAGAGCACCGGTGCCCCTCGGCCGCGACCCGGCGCCGGTGCTGCCCGCGCGCCGCCGCTCCCCACGCTCCGCGGGAGCTCCGCGCCGGCCCAGCCGCGCTTCCCTCCTCGGTCCGGACTTAACCTCGTCACTCCGCTCGCCCGGCGGACTGCCGATTCATTACTACCTCCGAGGCTCCGCCTCTCTGCCTTAGCCGCGCGGCGCCGCCCCCCGCTCGCGCCGCCCGCTCGGCTCCCAGCCTGGGTCCAGGCTCGTGAATGGAGCGCAGCGGCTCGCGCCGGGTCACGGGGCAGAGACGTCACAAAGACCGGAGTAAACAGGGCGCTCGCGGCCGGGCTCATTCATAAAACCGAGACCTAGAGGAAGAGGGAGGTGGCCTCCGGAGCACTAGTCAGCGGTGGCGCCCGGACCTTGTGAATGGAGCGTGGCGCTCGCTTGCTGGCGCCTGCGGGCCCCGCCGCCTCGCAAGCTCTGTGCCTCGGTGTCCGAGAACTGCCCGCCGAGAAGCCGCCTCGCTGCGGCGGCCAAGATGAGGGTGGGGGTTCGGACCACTGTTTCCTTCCCCCGCCCCAGCTGGCTCGGAGGGCTCCTGCCGGTTGCGAGTTGTCGCTGTCAGTCCCGCAGGGCCTGCAACTTTCTAGCCCATACTTCATGGGCGCTCTCGGCCCGACGTTTTTTAAAACGCGAATTTTTCAGACGTTATCTTACGCATTAGTGTGATCGATTTCCATCTTTAAGCCTTTAAATCTGCTTTTTGGCTCCCCGAGAATCGAAAGCAAGCCCTAATTTCGAAGATGAAAGAAGACCCCCAGCCCGTAGACCAGGAACTGGAGTCAGGTGTGGGCTTCCCCCCCCCCCGCCCCCCGGAGGGAGGCTTTCCCTGCTGGAGCCCCCGGCTGCGCTCTCACCCGCATTTCCTAAAGGATGTTTAATCTTGGGCATGGAGCTGGGGGACGACGTTTTTGCTTTGGGGGAAATTCTCACCCCCATCTAGGACACCTGTGAATTGCCTTCTCAGGAAATAACAGGGTACGCATTTGGCGTACAGCTAGACCTCGAAAACGTGCACGCATAAGCGACCTTTGAAAGGATGTAGTGTACTCAGGCGCCCATTCGAGCTCCTTTGCATCTCTTTCCAGGTCACAAGGCATTTCCTCTCCCCGGCCCCGCTGCAGTTATGCATTTAATTTCCCAGAGGCCGCTTTGGGCTGCGGCTCTGAGTGCGCACGCGATGGTCCCTCACCGAAGCCAAAGTCATTCACCCGACATCTTGCCAAGTCTTGTTAGTGAGAATGAATAGCCGCGCTAAGGGAGCGCGGCACTCGCCCGCGGGATCCCCAGTGGCGGGGTCGCCTCCTCCATATCAATCTGCGCGTGAAGGACGAGAGAGGCCTCGAGGGCTACCGAACCCCTGGGTCCCTCCCGCTCCGGGTCGGCCCTGCCTTGGCTACTTCCTCTACGCCTTTGTTCCGGGTGGAGCGGCTTTGTACTGCGCTCACCTCCAGCCCTTGGGCCGCCCTCCGCTCCCCAGTGGCGACTCCACTTCCGAAGCCGGCGACCTGCGCTCCCCTCCCAGGGCCCGGGCACCGCGAGCAGCTCCGGTGGTCTGCAGCGCGCCACTTGTCCGTAGGGATCTTTTTGCCGGCAGTCTCAAAATAATACGGCACTACGATGGTCCCGTTTTTATTTGTAAAATGTTCATTATGGTCTTTCGTATTAAAATTTTAAAACAGTGCAGTAAGACGCTGATTTTGATTGTCTACACACACTCCCACACACACCCCGCCGCCCAAGGGCCCAAGGGCTGCTCATGCTCCGGGCCCTGGAAGGGGCTGCGACTGCAGATGCAGGACGCGGCAGGAGGCAGGAGCCCGGATGCCAGCTTTGCGGGTGGGGAGAAAGCAAAGCGGAGCAACGCGCCCACTCCCTGGGGAGGGCTGAGGGCCCTGGGTCGGATTTCTCTTGTTGGGGTGGCTAAGAGGCTCTGGTTCTGGCTAAGGACTCCTGCGCTAGCGAGCCAGGATGCGCTGGGTCGGTGGAGTCCTCGGTGCCTCGACGTTCCGGGCTGATTGTCTCTCGTGGGACTGCTGTACCACAGCACAGAAACCCAGCCGCCCTCAGGGCCCCTGCTCTCCGTGCTGAAAGAAAGACCAGTTTCTTTGCAAAGATGACTGGACATCTCTTAAAGGATCCTCTCAGTCTCAGGCAGGTCTGGGCTAGTTTCACGTGTGTCGCCGGAGCTTACGGACGTCCGGGTAGGCACTAGTCACACGGAGCCTTTGTGTCCCTGCTCTGCGGGCGCCACCTCACCGGCCCGGCCGGGCCCAGCACTCACGTGACCCGTAAGTAACGCTGGAATCCGGAGGGGAAAAAGAGCCCCACTGAACAAAGAATTGCTTTCGGCACCTGACAGTAATCCTTAGTGGTGAAGCCCATAAATTCTGCAGGCTAGTCACACCGAAGGGGGTGTGGGCGGGCGCGTGTGTGTGTCCACGTGTGTTTGCCCGCGCCGGCGTGCCTGTACCCTGTAGGTGGCAGCAACTTCGGACTTGACGCAGTTAAACCAAGGGCCGCTTTTGTTATGAACGCAATGTCCTGGGTTTTGAATGGCACTAATAAAACAACAGCAATCCCCTTCCCCAACTAAGGAATTAGCCTTCAGTCGTGGGAATTTCAGCAAGTGAGACTTAAATTGGCGCATTGTGTTTATCTGGGTTACTGAGTAAGCACCCTAGATAATTTTAGATTGACGTGCCTGTGCCATTTGGCCCACAGTTAAATGGATGCAATGTGAGAGCTGCCCGTTTCTGCTATAGAGATGAGAAAAAACTGGTCTCCAGCCGGTCCTGGGGCTTGAGGCTGCGGTTGGGAAACAGTTTACAGAGGAACCTTGTAAATCTGCTTCTCAATAAGCAGATCTTGCAGAAAACAAAGGCGTTTGGAGAGGAAAGTGCTGCTTGAATGTCATTTCAAAGTTAATTTGAGGAAAGCATTATCTACAGGAATTGGGATGGGATTGCGAAAGGATAAATAGTTTATTTATATTCAGCTATAAACCGCATGGTGAAAATGCTTTTTAACAATCATTGTGCCATATAAATCCTACTTCTCTTTCATTATAGTCCTTAGACCAACATTAGTCACTGTCAGGCTCCAGTGAAACCCCTGCCCTTAAGAACATTTCTTACCAATTACTAAGTTGTGTGATCTGGGAATTTGAAGCCCAGAGTTGAATCCCAAGGGAGGAACTATGGCTTCTCTTCTGGTTTTGATGCCAACTTCTGACTCACTGCACTATCCCGAAGTACCTTAATAAAACTTGCTGAAAAAAATAAATAAATAAATTAGCATCAAGGTGGCAATGGAGAAAAAAAAAAGGGGGGGGGGTCCTTTCTACTTTCCTGAGCAAAAGTGGAGCCTTGTTTGTTACTCTGGTCTCTTCTGCCTGTACCTAGTAACAGGAATGTTCATAAAGGACAGGGAGGCATCTGGAGCTTCCCTGGGTCTCCCAGCGCATTCCTAGGCAGGCTTTACTTGTACAATTGAGAACTGTCCCTTTTTTTTTTTTTTTTTTGTCTTTTTGAGACAGGGTCTCCCTATGCAGTTCAGGCTGGCCTTGAGCTCACTTTTGTAGCCCAGGTTGGTCTCTAACTCACATCAGTCCTCCTGCCTCAGCCTCCTAAGTGCTGGGATTACAGGCATGTGCAAAAACAGTCTTCTGCCCCTCAAATCAGGGCTAAAAAAGTAATGGAAACCCTTCAAAGTTTGGGCTGAACATGGCAGAAAACCTTCAAAGCACAGCCTTAGTTTTGACTTTTTTGTTATGTTTTAGGGCTGATATTGTCATAAATTAGTTTAGGTATCTCTATCTTGGACAGTGATACTTTGTCATTTACTAATGACTGAAAAGGTTGCGATTCAAACCCAGGCACTATTCAGAAATGGTTTGGTACCTCCTTTCATGTACTACTCCATTTGTAAACGATTTAGTCTGGGAGTTAGGGTCCCATTTGGCTTAGTGACTGAGGGTAAGATATTCCCTTGACTGCAAGCTTCTCCTCTGTGAAATGAAAGTCACAGCAGGGAAGTTTGAGATCGGTTGCATTTCCAACAAAGTGTAATTCTGAGTGGGTGTACTTTCATTAAGTCCAAGCCAAGCTTCGCCAGCCTTGCCATTTCAGCCTTCCCAAAGCCCAGCACTCAAAAATGTCATATAGGAAGAGCCATCTGCAGCTGGCCCTCCCTTAAGATAATTTCCCACAAGGCAAAGTTCATCATTTTCATGTATTTGTTTACTCAAACACTAATGTGTCTAGCATTATGATGAAACTTCTTCAGGTTTTCAGAGACAAATGTCTTTTGCAAATAGATTTTTGGGTCACTCCAGCTGTGCATAGAGTCTTACTTAGTTAGTCATTCATTCAATAACTATGCAAAACATTTGTCCCAAACAGTGACTGTACCTTCATAGAATTTATAGTTTAGTGGATCCAGCTACTGCAATTGTCAGTGTGTGTTGCTGCAGAGAGAGAGAGAGCTAATAAATATTGTAAGAAAAGCATGCGGCAGAGGAAGGACTTGACCTGTGGGAAAAGAGGGCTAATCATGAAAACGGGTTTTATCCACTGAGGTGTTATCCTTGCATTGCTGTCCTCAGCTTCTCTTGCAAGCCTTTTATTCTTAACTGTTGCCTCACCACTGACAGGGCTTCTGCCCTTGTAACTGATATTCTGTTCCTCTCATTTGTTGGCGTCTTGTTTCCCCAGTGGGTTTGCCTGCTAAAAATAGCTGAGCAATTGTCTGACACTACAAGGGAGCCAAGAGGATGCCCAAGACACTCCGGAAAATCTGCAAGGGAGAGCCAGCCAGCTTAGATGCAAGATGACCCAGGAGTGGGCCGGCCCTGGCCTGCATTGTCATTTGAAGCCAGCCAGTACCCCATACCTCCACTTTACCACCTGTAAAACTAGGGAAAGTAAAATAATTAGTACTTATTTTTTGTTCAAAGGACAAAATATTTAAATTGCCTTACAAAGATCCCATTGTGCACAATTGTCCAAACCAAATACCAGAATATGTGTTCATGAAAGTTGTTTTTTAATTTTGTTTTTATGGTACTGAAGTATTGAGCTGAGGACCTTATTATAAGAACTCTTTTTTAAAAAAATAATTTCACAAGGCTAAAAAATATCTTTCCTGGGGCCAGGGAGATAGCTCAGTAGAATAAGCGCTTGCCTGGCAAGCACAGGATCCTGAGTTCAAGTTCTGATATCAAAAAAAGAAAAAGAAAATGTAAAGGCACATTTACTTATGTTTAAACTATATTGTAAACAAAATGACCCAAAATTACATTAAGAGGAGAAAATCTGGGACTTCAGAACTTTATTTCCTCACTGGTGAAGCCATAAATGATATAAGGTAAAAAGAAGGCCTGTGGTGTGCTGCTGGGGGGCTACCACAGCCCAGGTCCCATCATCCAAGTGGTCTTCACAGTGACTCTGTGGCACACTGGACACTGTCTACAGAGCCACCCAGTAGGCACAAGGTGAGCATAGGTGTTTTACCTGTTTCTCACTTGTATGTCCTGACTTACCTGCAGACTGGCACTGCAAGGCTTGGCTAATCCCTATTGTAACTGCAGCACAGCTCCACTGGATCCTGGTCAGTGCACAAAAGAGCAGAGCTGTCAGCTTGAGCTTGGGAGGCTATAGTCCCTCCTTCTGCATTTTCAGGCACACAGAGGAAAGTGGCACCCATCCACATTTTCTAAATGATAATGTCCAACCCAGAAAAACATTAGAAGGCTATGATGTGACTCAGCTTTCCATTGTTGTGACAAAATATCTAAAACTAGCAGCCTAAGGCACATAGCTTAATTTAGCTCACGTTCAGATGCAGGCTGGCTCCACTGCTGACAGGCCTATGACATGGCAGGCATGTCATGGGGGAAGGGCACGGCAGAGGAAAGTTGCTCACTTCATAGCAGCCATCAGCACAGAAGGCAAGAGAGCCAAGAAGCAGGTGAGGCCAAGATGCTGCCCCTAGCAGCACGCCCCGTGACCCGCTTGCCTGTTCCCTCTCCTCTCAATACTATTAAATTGAAATCTGTCAGTGGACTGGTCCACTGATGTTAGAATCCTCATCAGCCAGTCACTTTCCCAGCCCTCATAAGCTGGCAGCTGAGCCCCACTGCAGCCCATAGCATCTGGGGGGCCTTTTATATTCACATCATTATGGCTTTTGGTGCTGTAGGAGACTGATCAACTCAATTCTCTTGAAATAGTATTTTTCTAAAGTTGCAGCATCAATAGCCGCTCTCAGCTCCATGGGATACTCAGATAAACAGCCCCAGAAAGGACAAAAAGGAACAGCAGGGATGGGAAGGCATCCAAAGACCTCCATGGTGGCCTGCTATTCTGAGGTGAGCCACATCTCTGCCCGCTTAGGAAGGCCCCACTTATGGCTTCCACTGCCTGGATTACTGCACCTTGGAGCTGCTCCTCTGAGGCTCTGCCTCTCTTCTGTAGGATCTGGTCTTCTGTATAATCCCAATTGTTACTTATACATTCTCTGGAATAGATATAGAAAAAAATAGTAAAATGGTCTATGTTCTTTTATGAAAGAAAAAGACCCCTAAGTTCTAGATATTTTCAGTTTCAGTTAGCATGACAATCCACAGGGGTTTACTCATTGAGGGAAACACCTACGGTCCCTTTATGCTATATAATTACATGCTGCTCTTTATCTCACTTATTAGAGGTTAACTAATTAGCACACAGCTAGCCCTATTTTTAAGATAATTCATTTCTGTCTTTTCTTGTAGAGTCTGTAGCGTACTTAGCCTCCCACTGAGTAACTGAGTGACAAGATCCCCCTTCTTTTCTAGATGACCAAAGGATCTTGTGGGCACCCCTTTGAGTCTGAGCTATATTTTTTCTAAACTGGTTTTAGTTTAGCTCCTTGAGAAAGGGTACAGGATGTACAGCTCAACACATGTGGGCTTGACACCAGCCCGGTCATTCAGCAGCAGAGGAGCTCTGGATCAGTTCTGAATTTCAATTTCTCCATTTTTCTACGGAGAATTACTAATAGCACCTAGATTAATGTTTTATGCAATAAACCTTATTTCTTTTCTCCTGGTAATTTATTAAAAAGCAAAATGGATACATCTTGAGACTGTACTGTTAAGTGAAATAAATGTTTAAACACTGCATTGTTTTACTGGTGTGAGAATGTGAAAGTAGAAAGACCAAAAGGTATAATAGATATTGGGAAATGGGAACGAAATGTTCAAATGGAAAGGGAATAAGACAGAGCGAAGAAGGAAAGTAAGAAGGAACAAAAAAGAAAGAATGGAAGGAAAACATGGATAAAAAGTTTTTGTAAATAAGCAGAGGGAAAGGGGCTAAAGGGAGGGGATGACAAGGAGAAGAGAAGCAGCAAGATACACTGTGTATAGGTCCACGTTCCAAATGATGAATGGAATCATTATCATATCTAAGATGTACAAATAAAATTTAAAACTGCAAAAACACGAATATATACTGAACAATATTTTTATTTATTTATTTATTTATTTATTTATTTATTTATTTATTTATTGTCTTTTTGAGACAGGGTCTCGCTGTACAGTTCAGGCTGGCCTTGAGCTCACTTTTGTAGCCCAGGCTGGTCTTGAACTCACAGTGATCCTCCTGCCTCAGCCTCTCAAGTGCTGGGATTACAGGCATGCGCCACCACGCCTGGCTCTGAACAATATTTTTAAAACACTTAGAGATAATTATTGAGGGGCCACTTCTCATCCATGTATTGTTTTCTCTACAAGGGTGCAGTTGGCTAAATTCAAAGCTCCCAATCCAGCAGCCAGGTCTGCCACGTGAATGAGACCTCCCCTGGCCCACTGGAAGTGTAGCCTATGCAGCAGCCAGGCCTGCCCATGTGAGTGAGACCCCCTCCCCTGGCCCACAAACAGCTTGGCCCACCAACAGCCCGGACTGACCAACCAACCTGAGGGCATGCAGTTCTGCACAAAAGGTCACTACTATACAAAATGAAACAGACAAGGAGCAAAATGCAATCTCAGGTCTCAAGCCCACCTGGAACAAATATAGGAGACACTACGACAAAAGACAATGGGAATCATGCAGCTGAAATCTCTGAATTAGTAGCATCTGAAGTAAGCAAACAAATGCAGAAATGTATAGAGGAACTCAGATTGGAGATAACCTCTGAAATTAAAAAAGAAATATTTGAATTACTAGAGCCTGAAATTAAAAAAAAAAAAAAAAAACAGCTACAGAAAAGCATAAAGGAAATGAGATGAGAAATAACCTCTGATGTAAAAGAAAAGATCATCTCTTAACAGCGTCTGAAATAAAAGAACAATTGCAGAAACATAGGCAGGAAATGAGAGTATAAACAACCTGTGCAATAGATAAAGAAAGGTTAAATATAATGAAACACTTCATAAATGCATCAAAAGAAGACATTGATAAAAAACTAGAGGAGATTAGAAAAATGATGGAATCCTTGAATGAGCAATATAGGAAAGAATTAGATCGCAAGAAACAGGTTCAAAAAGAAATACAAGAAAATAAAGTCTCAATCACAAAGTGGCAACACCATCTGAATGAAAGTGAAGATAGGACTTCAGATCTTGAAGACACAGTCATAGCTAGTGAAAAGGTAAGAAAGGATCTCTTAAAAACAACCAGGATGCAGGAAAAAATAATTCAACATCTGCAAGATGATGCAAAAATGAACAATGTGATATTAAGAGGAATCAGTGAGAAAGGAATCAATACAAATGACATAAAGACAATATGGGCAGAAGTCATAGCAGAAAGCTTCCCAGATATGGAAAAACAATTGGACATTCAGAAAATGGAAGCATACAGAACTCCAGATAACATCAACCCAACTAAAAACACACCCAGACATACAATAATCAAGATCCTAGAAATCCAGCAGAAGAATAATATACTAAAAGCCACTAGAGAAAAGAAACAAATCACACTTAAAGGAAAACCCATCAGAATAACAGGAGATTTCTCTTCAGAAATCAAGAAGTCAAGAAGAGCATGGAGCAGAGAGCTTCAAATCCTCCATGAAAACAAATTCCATCCCAGACCACTATATCTGGCAAAACTCTCTTTCAGATATGAGGGAGAAGTGAAATGCTTCCATGACAAAGAACAACTAAACAATTTCATGATGTCAAAGCCAACCTTACACAGACTACTAGAAAATATTTTAGAGGGAGACAAAAATGACCTGATCTCTACAAATGAGACCAGAAAGAACCCACCAAATAGGGCAACCAATTAGACAAGAGAAAAAGGAGTAAACAGAAAGAAATAAAAGACATGTCAATCATACATCAATACATTTCAATTATAAGCATCAATGTAAATGGACTCAATTCTTCAATTAAAAGAAATAGACTGGCATAGTAGATAAGGAAGCAAAATCCAACAATATGCTCTATACAAGGAACACAGTTAACAAATAAAGATACTCATATGCTAAAGGTTAAAGGATGGAAAACAATACTACATGCTCTAGTACCTCAAAAAAAGTGCAGGGGTGCAATCATCTTTGCAGACATTCTAAACTTCAAATCAAGAATGATCAAATGAAATAAAGAGGGCCCCTATATACTGGTTAGGGGAAAAATTCAAGATGAAGAGGTAACACTCATAAATATGTATGCACTCAACACTGAGCACCAAGTTATATAAGGCATATTTTAATGGACAGGAAAACGTAATCTTAACAGGGGACCTTAATACTCCTTTTTCACAAAAAAAAAAAAAAAAAAAATCAGTCAAGCAGACAAAAAAAATGAGCAAAGAAGTAGCAGAACTGAACAAGATCTTGGAACAATTGGACATAGTGAACATACACAGTGTTCCACCCAACCAGTTCCGAACACACATTTTTCTCAGATGCACATGGGACATTTTCCAAAATTTACCACATACTAGTGCATAGGTCATGCTTAAGTATATGAAAGAAAAGAGAAATTATCCGATGCATATTATCTGACCACAGGGCAATGAAACTGGAAATAAATGACAAAAAAATCACAAGAACCCCAGAAATACATTGAAATTAAACAACACTCTTCTAAGGAACCAGTGAAGTACAGATGAAATTAAATAAGAAATTAAGCAATATTTACACTTTAATAAAAATTGAAACACAACCTACAGGAATTTATGGGACTCAATGAAAGCAGTTCTTAGAGGAAAATTTATAGCTCTAAAATCACAAATTAAAAAGACAGAATGGGAACAAATACTCTCCTGGTGCACCTCAATCGACTAGAAATAGAAGAGCAAACAAAACCGAAAGCCCCAAGATGGGAGGAAATTATAAGGATTAGAGCAGATATTAACTCAATTGAGACAAAGAAAACAATACAAAGAATTAATGAATCAAAAAGCTGGTTCTTTGAAAGATTAAATAAAATTGATAAGCCCCTAGCTAACCTCACCAAAAAGAGGAAGGAAGGGACTCAAATTCAAATAATAGGGAATGAAAATGGTGAAATTACTACAGACCCAACAGAGATTGAG